>BQKZ01003204.1:0-32868 GCA_036244855.1 Temnopleurus reevesii
TGAGGCTCTAGAAACTTTGAAATGCACTATTCTAAAACTCACTTAATCTGGGAATTTCTGAATGAAAAATCAGCAGTGAACCATTTAGAACTTTATTTATTTATTTATTTATTTATTTATTCATTTCCTGTATGACACAATGTTTGACATAGAATGAAGGACATACGAATACAATATCATAATAAGTGTGATCATAATAACTACACTAGTTTGTATGAACATGTTATAGATATATACAGTGGCATACAGAGGTAAGACGAAATAAGCCAGAGGCTTGAGCTATCGCCACACCTTTACATGTGAGAAATAAATGTAATTGATAGTAAACTAACTATTAAACAAAAATAACAAATACGGAAACAGTAGGGCAATTCCAGCGTGACAGACGGGACATCCAGCACTGACTTTTTACACATTTCTTTCTACAGCTGGTCAGACAAGGCAAATTTTCACTAGTAAAAGGGTATTAGACAATCAGTGGGAGTTGTGAGTAAATAAAAAGTAGATATGAGAAGTCATGACCTTTGACCTATTTGCTGGCGTCATGTGGAAGCCAGCGTGACAGACGGGACATGAATTTACCTCGCACTTTTGGGACTAACGGTTTTCTTTAAATTCGTGCTCAATGGTTAATGGTTAAGTCATTTGGATATATGTATGTTAAAACTGGGCCAGGGCTTGATTATCAGCATTCCATGAAATTTCAACTTACTCCCTTTATTTATACAAAAAATGCTAAATATGAGTGTGACAGACGGGACAAGAAAAAACGTGACAGACGGGACATGTAAAATCCCTATGGCAAAACTGAAAAGTACAGAAAACATGACTTTGTGCTGTAATTTTTTTAGTATCAGGGATAAGCAATCGCAATTTTGATAAATATACCACATTTGTAATATCCAATTAATAAACAGAAGAGAGGTATACCCAACATAGCACCAGAAATTTGGATATTCAACAGTTAATGTGTGTTTTAATGTATGGTGATAAAAGATCGCTGACACCCAATATGGTAAACTTTCACCAAAACGATCAGGAAACGGGAACCCATTGCACTCACTATTGATAACACTGGTCAACAGCAAAAAAGTTGTCTGCGATTTCTTTGCTGATTTAGAGTGAGTCCGAGGCGCTGAATCCAAAAATCACGTCGGCTCTGCTCAATCAGGCCAAGTGTCCGAGCCATCCCCACATGTTGTTTTTTATGTTTTTACACTTTAATGCATGTGTTGAGCACTTTTAAAGGGTTTGGTGGGCCGAAATGTCATGGAAAATTTATTTTTTTGTTAGAAATGATTATACTAATGTCAATAAATATTCAGGCCCAATATTTTCTGGTAATTATGTTGAAAATCCCTCAGCCCGAAGCCGTGAAACCCCAAAATCCTCAAAAAATTGGATTGGGCAAATTATAATGTTATTGGACAAAAACTGAACTGGAAGACCAGCCAAAATACTTATTTTTCAACATAAGAATATGAATTAGATAAACAAAACAAAAAAAAATTGAGGAAAAACGAACAGAATTTGTAAAAATTATGAATNCATTATGGTATATACAAAACTTATTTAAATGGAAAATTTATTTTGATGAGGCTCTAGAAACTTTGAAATGCACTATTCTAAAACTCACTTAATCTGGGAATTTCTGAATGAAAAATCAGCAGTGAACCATTTAGAACTTTACAATGCCATCATGCATCACACCTGTTTACTTGGAAAACCCTTGTTATTCACTTGTATGAACTATCTATAGCTCAAACAGATAAATTGCTTGATAAACAATACATAATTCTCAAAGTTAATTCTGACAGCTGTCTTGTTCTCTCATCAACCCAGTTGAAAAATAAAACAAATGGATGCTTAATGCAAATGACTCACTGGATTCTGAACAACTAATGACATCCAAAGATGCCCATTCCCCCTTCTCAGGTGTAATGGGATATTTTTTTTTAGTATAGATACATGTAATGTAGTGGCTCAGTAGTTTGGACAGTGAAGGTCATTATAACTGTGGGAATTTGATGCTCAATTATTAAAGTTTTAGTGCAAATGAAATATTTTTTTCTCAAAAATCCTAAAAACAAACATCTTTTACATTACTATATACATGTGTCAAAATAACATAATGTAAAAATGGTCATTCAATGAATGAAACTTAGAAGAGTAAATTCAGTGAGAAATTTTGAGAGAATTAGGACAGCTCCCTTTGGTTCGCCTTGGATAGTTACACATATGGACAGTTACCACTCAACTACCAACACCACTGTTTAATAATCATAATGATGTGCTATACCAGTGATGTGTGAAAATAGTTTAGTTGGATGTAATGTAGTGGGATATATTTTTAGTACACATACATTTAATGTTGTGGCTCAGCAATTTTGACCAATGAAGGTCATTATCATGTGCATTGTATGATACAGGTATAGTCAAATTCACTGGCAAAATCTGATTCCAAATCATCAAAGTTTTAGTGCATATGAAACATTTTTGGAAAAAAATATGAATTGTTGCCTCAAAAGAAGCATCGGGTACATTGACTTGGGCACCTTACTAAATGTGTCAAAAATAACATACTGTAAAAATGTTTTTTCAATGAATGAAACTTAGAATAGTAAATTTAGTGAGTAATTATGAGAGAATTGGGACAGCTACATTTGATTCGCTTGGATAGTTACACACATGGACAGTTACCACTCAACTACCAACACTACTGATGAGTAATCATAATGATGTGGTATACCAGTGATGTGTGAAAATAGTTTAGTTGGATATAATGTAGTGGGATATTTTTTAGTAGAAATGCATGTAATGTTGTGGCTCAGCAATTTTGACGTCATTTGAACGTCATTATCACTTGCACTTTTTTATATATTTAATTTCACTGTAGAAATTAGACAATTTTTTTGCAAAAATATGAAGTATTGCCTCAAAAGAAGCATCTTTCATATTCACTTCCTTACTTCATAAAGTAATAGACTATTAAAAAAATCATTTTAGGAAATTAAGACAGCTACCTTTGATTCACCTTGGGTGGTTACACACATGGACAATTACCCCTAAACTACCAACACTACTGATGAGTAATCATAATGATGTGGTATACCAGTGATGTGTAAAAATAGTCTGAGGTTGGTCACCGAACTATCAAATAATGGCAAAAACAGATGTTTTTCTTATGCCTTGGCTATGTCTATAAACAGACTGATCACTACTTTTAGAAAATCATAATTGTGCAGTTTAATCCAAGTATCTGTCACATTCAATATAAGTATGATGAGCTATGTCATACATTCAAACACTGAAATGGGAATATCCTATAGGATATTTGTCATGAATTTGTTATGAATTTAATTTGGAAATTTAATTTTCCTTCAGATTATGGATGTAAATGTAGTGCCTTTTTGGCTGCTGTTTGCCAGCATATTTACCAAATAATGATTTAGATTAAGTATAATAGTCAAAGAATTTACATTCTTTGTTGATATTCAGTGCATGAAATGGTCCCTGTTGAGTTAATTCATTACCATTAGACCATTCCGCAGTGCTTGTTCTTTAAATTGACCATCACTGAGAAGATGATTGATATTCCCTCTCTTAACCCATTTTGAACCTCTGACACAATTTTGCGATCTTGAAATTCAATGTTGATCACTTGAATTAGGCTAAGATCATTCTCCTTTTTTCCCCATCAAGCAAAAATAATTTGTTCTGAACTTTATGTTACTTGTGTACATTTTAAACATATTTTATAGACATCAATATAAGAGAAATTAGCCAAAATATATGGAAATTCTCTGGGAAATTAAAAGGAGT
The DNA here is from genome assembly GCA_036244855.1 of Temnopleurus reevesii. Lineage (NCBI taxonomy): Eukaryota > Metazoa > Echinodermata > Echinoidea > Temnopleuroida > Temnopleuridae > Temnopleurus > Temnopleurus reevesii. Next base: position 3,823 of record BQKZ01003204.1, read on the forward strand.
ATTGTCGTAAGGTTTGGAGCATGGAGTAAATGTATGCAATTGTGTAACAAATAACATATTTTCCTGTGATCTTCTATACATTAAATATTTTTTAATTGTTTTCAGTGGAATAATTTTACACATTTCTAGATTGCTAGAGAAATTCTGTACAAGGGCATTGGTTAAAGCACCTGTTTAAATTAAGATATCACCGTTTAAAAAAGATCAATATGTGAGATGAATAAATAGATTTTGGAATAAAATACAGAGACATACCCATGCTACATAACCCACATGACCCACATGTAATATTCTACATAAGTGTATGATAGTATGCATCTGTGTTCCGCTAATAGGGTTACATGCTATCTTTTCACACCATAGTTTGTGGTCCATCCTGATTAAATAGATTAAAGACATAGCCCAGAGGGTTTACAGTGGACAGGAGGCAACACACCATTGCGTGATTGTAGCTTGGAGGAATGGGGGTGCGAGAAACATTACAAGATGTATCGTTGTTTGCATGTGAGGGCTTAGTCACACCTTTGCATTTATAGCTCAAGTCTGGTCTGTGTTCATGAAATTTGAAAGACGCTCAGTGAGGGTAGAAATATGGAGGAACTAAGCTTGACTGACGTTGGTGGTGTTGAGCCGGCTCTTGATGAAGTCATGCATTGGCATTTTTCTTACAAAAACTATGTGCTTGTAAGCGTCTTCCAAATATCATGAATGCTACTCAGATGTTAATTGGCTTTAAACACAAAGATGTAATTTAGTCTACAATGTAATAGCAAGTGCCTGGTTCATCTTTTTGATTTGGCGAGGTCATCTGTGGCCTATATCTGTGTTTGCATGTTGAACCATGTGGGAATTGGACAAAAGCATGAGCCAATAGGTTAAATAAATGTGGCTTATATTTGCATCTAGTATGTTTACATATGATCAATACTCTAACAAAATGAATAAGCATTGCTGGGATAGAAATGTCTGATTAATAAAACCAATAACTGTAAATGGCGAGATTTATTTTTTGAAAATTTGATTAAAGACTATATAGTTGGAGGACAAAATAGGAATACGAATTTGTACATCAAAATGATTCATGTTTGAATAAAAAGCCTCTTGATTTAGATATTTTGTGATTAAAAAAATCACACAACGTTGTCATACAACAATTGGTGATTGATAAGTGACATATATTCATATCTACTCTAGATTTAAGTATTTTTTCAATTTACTTTTAAAAACAGAATGGCCCTTGCCGTTAAGTCATTAATGTTATTCTTTTTAATACCTTGAAATACAGCTGGTTGATTTTTTTTAGAGCTGATATTTTACTCAAGTCTGCAAGATTGATTATAAAGAGATGTCAAATGGTCCATTAACTCCCCTGGCTTGTTACTTCAGAATCATTAAAATAAACATAAAATGAATTGTAAAGTCAAAACTATCTATAGTGGCCACCCAAGTGAAACAGAAATAGTGGCCACTGTAGACAGGTAACCTCTAGAGACAGGTTCTGGTCAGAGGGAACCATAGGAAGGTGGCTGCTTTAGACAGGTGGCCGCTATGACAGATTTGACTGCATTCCAATATGCTTTTACATACTTTAAAATGTTTTTCATGTGCACAAAGATCTACCTACCTTTAAAAACAAGAACCAATATTCAACCACATGCCATGATACATACATGTATGTATGACATTTTTTTCATTATGGGCATGCTTGTGTACCTACCCTAGGCCTGTGTGGTGTTAATGTAATAAACAACAGGTGTTACATGGAGCGAGGAATGATGATAGTCTTGAAAGATACAACTCTCATTTTAAAAGAGAAATAGAAAATGGGTAGTGTCATGTTATCTGGAATGTAGGTTCATTCATTTTAACTGGAGATAAGGGGGCAGATTTTTGTGAAAAGTTTCCAGAGGTTGAGCAATGTTGACAATTAATTTAATTGATTTTGCAAACCTCCACCCAAGTTTGATATTGGTAACCTACATACCGAATTGAACATGAATCATGCATTTTTTTGTAATGATTTTAGCATGGTGATGTAAAAAGTTTGAAATTGTAGGAACACTGAAACATGACTTTAGAATGGTTGTCATATTTGTTTGTCTTTTGGAATCTCAAATATTATTCAATAATTCTCACGTATTCAATCAAGATCATATGAAAATTGACTGGAAAGCACAACGATAATTGTATAGAATTATGACTAACCTTTCTAAGAATTAAAAAAATACTATGTTTTTAGCCCAACTTCGTTTCTTTGTTGCAGATAAAACACAACAATGAAATTAAAGTCTGAACCAATGTACAAAAACTTATATATGCATTTGTTCAGTGCTAACAAATGACATCAATAACTATGGATAATAATTTGAATCCTTAGGTTTACAACATTTAACAATATCTTAAAAGTAACCATAATCCAGAAGCAATGATGCAAAATTGGTTTTGAAACTTTTTTTGATTGCATTCAGACAGAATGTATCAACTTACTTCTTTTACCCCGCCACCACTCACTGGCCAAATTGCTGCCTTGCTGCTGATCCAATTGAGTGCATAAAGATAGAATCCAGCTTTAAGCAATATGGGGGTAAACCGCAAAATCTTCAAATTGTCTTACCAGACCGGAAACTCAACCACTGCCATCAATTCTACTGTGGAGAAAGGTTTCAAAACTAGACTCACGATTCAAGAACTTTTGTGTCAACACAACATTTTTTTCTTTAGAAATATATATAATGACTGAAAATTGCTATAAGAAAGATTTCAAAACTTTTACCCCTCCATGTGAACACCACTGATGTTAACATGTTCATATCTAATCTAGATAGGTTCAGGTGAACTTTAATGTAAAAAACAGTTTGGCCTTCTCAGAATTCCAAGAGCGTGTTATTTTTCTCAATGATATGCAAAGACTGTCCCTGTGTTTGAAATCCAGCTCATAACAGTTAGGTGATAAACATGATACACTGCATGTTGAATTGACTGGCTCTCCTGTTATTGCTTCAAAAGTCAGGATAATGTGATCACAGGATTGTCTCCATTTTTATAGTGATAACAGGTAGCCACATATTCTGACCAACGATGTAATTGTATTTCATTTCATTTCATTTCATTTCATTTATTTATTTATTTCGTTTCAAACAAAATACAAATCAATACAGTGTGATAAAATATACAATTTAAGGTTAATACGCATAACTTTTCCAAAGTAACAAATTTGCAAAATCATACTTAAATGTAATGTATGACAGGAAATTGGTAAGGGTAGACCAAAATAATACTCTTGTATTCAGTTGGAAGAGTTTACAAGTTTATGATGAAGAGCGCTCCAAGCATGGATCATTAATCACCAGGATAGGTTTCTGATTCATAAAATTTATATATGAACTATCACAAATCATCAATACTATTTCATGGTGGACAAACATGCTTCTTAATTGCTACACTGGGGTAGATAGCCATACATAAATGATTTCTCTTTGAAAAAAAAACAATTTCATTCATCATGACTCATTAATGGGCTTGATTTGTCTAGAGACAAACTCAATTGCAGCTAGACCTGTGCAGATGCAATGATCATGTAGGAACTCACCATTCCCGCTCCTAATCTCACGGAGTAGTACAAAGCCCCACTCTCTAAACAGACTGAGTGATTGGAGAGATATACAGTGATTCCATGTATATTACTGGCTGAATCATGCTTTGCTCAGAGCCCCCATCTAAGCAGGTGAATTACCTCCTTGAACATCTATCATCGAGATAATGCGAGTCAAAGTCGGAGTGATTTCTGAGTGATGGTAGGTACAAGAGGGTCAGTGATTGTGAGGGTTACTTTGAAGTGGGATGGGGCGATAAGGATGCATGTGATGATGGGGAGGGAGGGGGGAGGGGGATGGTGGAGTAGGGGATGTATGGGGGTACAGGTGTATTACCTCCTTGAACATCTATCATCGAGATAATGCAAGTCAAAGTCGGAGTGATTTCTGAGTGATAGTAGTGGCAAGAGGGTCACAGGATTGTGAGGGGATGATTTGGGCACTTCGAAGTGGGATGGGGTGGTAAGAGTGCGTGTGATGGTGGAGGGGAGGGGGAGCGGAATCATGAGGTAGGGGATTTATGGGGGTGCAGGTGTATTACCTCCTTGGACTTCTATCATTAATATAATGTGAGTCAGAGTCAGAGTGATTTCTGAGTGACGGTAGGTACAAGAGGGTCAGCAATCGTCAGCAATGATTTAGGCACTGCAGAGGTGGGATTGGGGAGGGGGAGGTTATGATTAGGTAGGGGATGTATGGGGGTGCAGGTGTATTACCTCCTTGAGCATTTATCATTGAGATAATGCGAGTCAAAGTCAGGGTGATTTCTGAGTGGTGGTAGATCCAAGAGGGTCGGCAATTGAGAGGGGATGATATGGTTACTGCTGAGGTGGGAGGGGGGGGGGAGGTAAGGGTACATGTGATGATAGGGGAGGGGAATTATAGGGGAGGCCTGTGGAGGGGAGGAGTGTTATATGGATGGATTAGTTTTGCATTGAAAAAAGAATAAAACCAAGGTGATTTTGGAGTAATGATAAGAACAAGAGGGTCACTGGATGTTTTGTATGCTTATGAGGAGAAGATTATAGATTGATCTGAGATGGCATGGGTAAGGGGTGATAGGATTGCCAATCATGTTTTTTCCTCCTAGGGGTAGGATGGTTGGTAAGAGGACATGGGGATGAGGAGGGGCTGGTGTTGAAAGTATTAACATGTTCATATCTTACCAAGACAAGTTAATGTGAAATAAAGCACTTTTAGTCTTTTATCCACTTATAACAATTATCTAATCAAAACACATTGCCTTGTACAATGCCTTTCACTGCCATTGCATCTTAATATGAATTTAATCTACAATAATAGTGTAGCATTATTATCTTGAGTAACAGTAGCTATGAGGCGCTCATGCAATTCAAGTAACATACACAGGAACCCATTTACCTCACCTGAATTGAGTGCTGCACAATGTGGATTCTTGCTAACGGAAATTGACATCATGGATTGGCTTTGAACCACCAACCCTCAGTTGATGGGCAAGAGTAAGATCCACTAGACAACTACATTTTGTCCATTATAAATTACAGTTTGCTCGGACATGTGACCATAGAGATGACTGACTATACCTTTAAGAAGCGAGTCACTGTCTAAACAGACACGTGTACCAGAAGCCAAACACATTCTAATCCTATATGGTACCAATCAAGTGCATCGACTGAATTAGATGTGAGTGTGTGGCTATGTACTTTTCAAATTCACATTCATTAAATTTTAAAGTATAATAATTCTTTTAGTTAATATCAAGGATTTTTGTCACCATGAAACGTAATCTGAAAGGATATGTGACCACTTGAAATGACTGACTATACCTTTAAGGAGCGAGTCACTGTCTAAACAGACACGTGTACCAGAAGCCAAACACATTCTAATCCTATATGGTACCAATCAAGTGCATCGACTGAATTAGATGTGAGTGTGCGGCTATGTACTTTTCAATTCCCAGAGTCGGAGGAGGAAGCGTGCCTGCACGATCAGTAAAGTTTTGGTCACACATTCGCGGTTATAACCAAAATATGCCCAATAATATGTCACAAAAGTGATTACACATTTTTTTTATCAGTGCCTACTGAATTAATCTCATTAGATATCGATGTTATTATTTTAATTAGTGCTGTTCACTAACTACCCAAGAATGTATGAACATAAGACCGGTATGGCACACTGTGCATTTAGAAGATATGATAAAATGATGCCCAAATGACAGTGTTATACTCAATTTTGTGATATACTGTATATGATATTTTAATTGTGATGCAATTTGCGCAGGCATAAATGCAAGGAAGATATATTACTATTGATTTGACTTGCACTCAGCGTACATAGATTTTAACGTCAGACAGGCATTTCTGCTGTGTATTTCTGTGCTCAGGGAGAGGATTATACAGTTTGGCATAGTTCAGATATGAACGGGAATATGTGACTAATCCGTTAGCTAGTAAACATTGCACAGCTATGTACAGGATGGAGATCCAATTCAAGTGATGGGGATCATGAAGTTTACTAATAGCTCTTTTCTATTTCATGGATGGGCGTAAGGAAAATATCCGGCCCTGTAGCACAAGGAATATTTAGCATTATGTTAGGCATTTGTTACCCATAAGTGTCAATGTGTGACTGATCCGTTAGCTGGTAAACATAGCACAGCTATGTACAGTAGGGAGATCGAATTCAAATGATGGGGATCATCAAGTTTACTATTAGCTATTTTATAGTTTTGAGATAGGGAGAATGGTGTGAGGAAAAGAAAAGAAGATAGGAAAATTGAGATAATTTTGTGAGAAATTTTGAATTGAGATAACAAGATTATGAAAAGCTATTCATGATTGGTGTTTCATCCAGTCAATTTCGAGGTTAAGAGTGAATTTAAGAATGACTGGAATATTTTCTTGGCTTATATGATCCACAGTATAAGAAATGACCATGGTAGTTTAAATATTTCTAAACTTATTGGCCCGTATTCCGATAGCGAGGTTAAAGTTAACCCTGGTCTAAATCTGTGGTTTAAGTATGGGTAGCCAAAAGTGGCAAAACTTTATTTACAATCTATAATTCTTATGTTAGTTGCTCTCTTTTCCCATGCTCTAATAATGTAGAAAACTGTTGAAGTTTTTTATTCCGAGACAGTTTCAAATATTATGAGTGGCAAATGTGCTGGTAAATTAATCATTGAATGTTATAGATTCAAGCCTCTTTTGGCTACCCATACTTAAACCACAGATTTAGACCAGGGTTAACTTTAACCTCGCTATCGGAATACGGGCCATTAACTTTAAGAAAGACTCGGTGTAGCACCATTCAGTACTAAGAAAAAGATTAATGGTAGAAATAACTGTTTTTGAAAGGAACAACTAGAGTGACATTCATTGAATATATTATTTTATAAATTTATAAGAAATATATTCTTAATGGTATCCATGATAGAAATTGCTTTTTTTTCAGTTGCCACCAATAAGACAGAGTATGCTAAGATTTCAACTGGATTTGTATTAATCTCCTTACAAGTTTTAATGATAAGGTTTTTGTAGTGTATACTCCACAACTAGTGTCTTGTCAAACCTATCACCCCATCTATGTAATCAATGGAGGCATATGACATATAACATCTGATTTTCAAAAGAAATACAATTATTTCTTGTAATTTTGATGGTATCTATTGTTGATTTTTTTTAAAATTGTCACATTAGAACAAAACATGCTAGGGTTTTACAAGGAGTTGTATTACTCTCCTTGCAAGTTTTAATAATAAGGGTCTTGGAGTGTATACTCCACAACTGGTATCTTGTCAAGCCTATCACCTCATCTGTGTAATCAATGAGAGCATGTGAAATATTGCCCCTGCTTTTAACAAAGAAATACAATTATTTCTTGCAATTTTAATGGCATCCATTGTCGAATTAAGAGAAATTTGTCACCAGTAAAATAGAACATACTAGGATTGTATGAGGAGTTGTATTACTCTCCAATAAGTTTCAATTATAAGTTTTCTCAAGTGCATACAACTGGTATCTTGTCAAACATATCACCTCATCTGTATTATCAATGAATGCAATTTATATCTAACATCTGTTTTAACAAAGAAATACAATTATCTTTTGTAAGTTTGATGCTACTTATTTCTTTCTTAATTTTTCACCAGTAAACAGAACATGCCAGGGTTTTACCATCAGTTGTATAATTACTCTCCTAACAAGATTCAATAATTAGGTTTTTGGAGTGTATACCCTACAACTGGTATCTTGTTGAACCTATCATCCCGTCTGTGTAATGAATTAAGGCATGTGACCTATCGCACCTGCTTTAACAAAAAAGTACAATTATTTCTTGTAATTTTGATGGTATCTGTTGGCAATTTTTAAAAATGTGTCACCAATAAAACAGAACATGCTAAGACTTTAAGATCAGTTTACTACTCTCCGTACAAATTTGAATAATAAAGTTTTTGGAGTGTATACCCCACAACTGGTATCTACTTAAACCTATCACCCTGTCTGTATAATAAATTAAGGCATGTGACATCTAAAGTCTGCTTTTACAAAGAAATACCTCTTGTAACTTTAATGGCATCTATTGTCGATTTTTAAACAATTTGTCACCAGTAAACTGAATGTTCTAAGATTTTACCAGTTGTATTACTCTTCTGACAAATATTAATAATAAGGTTTTGGAGTATATGTAAAAACTGGCATATATCACCTCATCTGTGTAATAATAAGTTTTTTTTCTACAGTGTATACTCCACAACTGGTATCTTGTTAAACCTATCACCCCATCAGTATAATCAATGAAAGCATGTGACATCTCACATCTGCTTTTATCAACGCATTCTACTTTAGGAATTTTTCACATGTACTTGCACTTCTGAAATATTCAGTGTTACTGACCCCAGAGATGAATTTTCTTCTGTGAAACTAACCTGCTATTTCAAAGTCGTTATATTGGTATTGATATTTTAATTGACAAAAATACATTTTAAATGTGTAGGTATTATCTTGTTTAACTTCAATTATGCAATAACTATGTAGCTATTTCAAGTAACTTTGCTACATATCCATATTAGAGTCAGTGATACCAAATTTGTGAGATTAATGTTGATTCCAATAGGGCATTGCAATATATACCTGCTAAAACAAAAATAAACAAGACTGAGAGCTGTAATATCTTTTCTGTCTGTTTTCTTCTTCTTACATTTTCTTCTTCTTACATCATACTTTGAAAGTAGAACAATTTTTAGTTTGTGAAATTTTCATAGAGAGAAAACCAATATTGATTATTGCATGCATGAATCCCTTTAGTACACAGTACATGTACTCAAGAATTGGCATTAATGATTCTGCCAAGACGTAAGCTTTTTTAAAAATTTGTTTTCAGATATCAATTTCTTGTAAAATTGCAAAAGTGCTCAATCTAAAAATGTTCTCACTTTTCCATTACCAAAATGCCCAATCAATACCTCAAACTACCTCATCTGAAATGACAGCAAGATGATAGGAAATTAAGAAGATTCTCAACCTCAATCAGGTCTCAAACACAGACCACATCAGGCATTCATCTCAACCAAGTTCAGCTTTAATCAGAGGTTCATTCCATGACATAAACAGAAGGATCATGATAGCTTAGTGGTTCTGAGGACCATTTGATACCCATCAGTGGACTTTAACCCTTCCTGCGCCGGCTATAGAATCCCCCGTGCGCCAGGCTAAATTGGGGCTAGTGAAACCGGGCACTCCTTTTTTGTAGAACATTTTTTAAATTGCTATGTAATGCTATATTTCCGACAAGCTCATGTGAAAGCTTAATCCGTAATGAATTGACACAGGTCAGTAATTCACAATGTACGGTCGTGAGCGTGGCGCAATCTATTGATTTTTGGAAAAGTACTATTGTGCCGATCGGCACGCTTGGCGATCCATCGACTAATCCGTTTTGATCCCTTGGCGACGGATGAGTTAAAGAGAATCCAGATACTGTCTAAAATGAACAGCTATATGACACACAACCCAGGGCAGTATTTCACCAAATTGTTCATAAAGTTATGCACAACTTTAAAAGTATTAGAGTTAACAAGATGTAATTTGTGCAGTTCCCAGATCATCCGGCACAAGAACTGATACCAGTCGTGCGTATAGTCATACTTAAATTCTTTCGTATTGTGGTGAAATACTGCTCAAGTGATCCTCTTCTCCAATCAATACACCACTTTCATAATGTATTCGAATTTTATGCAGGTTTCTTTAATTAATTAATGAAAACTATTTGTTCAACTGATAATCAGATTTCAATAGAAGGAACGTGGATAACATGCAGTGGTTGTTGCGTGGTTGGTCAAGCTCCAATGCTTGTCCAACCTAGCAGTGTTAATGTATGAAAATAACATTCTGACTATTGTACTCTCATTGTATTGGACAGTTCAATAGATGGTTTGCATTGGACCAAACAGGAATACATTTTAATATATTACAAAAGTGGTGTATTGTAATTCCTGTCGCTAAATCGCACCAGAGAAAGGGCCACCTGTCATTCGTAGAGTTGTGCAAAGATCTACAAACGGCTTTATGAAACTCAACCCTAAACGTTGCAGGTTTGTCAGCAATATTGCTTTTCTCCAGGAATGTCATCAAGGTGTGTTGATATTGTAGTTGTACTGTCTTGTCAAATGTTTTAGATTGATTGCAAGGTGNAAATAATTCGCGAAATTATTTGCGAAATAATTTGCAAATAAGTTTGCAAACAAGTTTGCAAACAGGTTTGCAAAATAATTTGCAAACATTTTTGCGAAATTGACGACAAACTGATCACATATGAAAGAGTCCTTCCAGGCTTCCATACTTACCATCTATATCTTTCAAACAGTTTTTTTCTCCTTTATCCATCTCGTTTTATCCCTAAATTGTTTTGTTTTCTTCAAATGATGATATATACTAATTTATTTTCTGTACTCTTCTTTAAAAAAGATAATTTTGTTTCACTTTGTTTGTTATTAAGGCGATCCCACCACAAACTTCGCTTCCAGGGTACTTGCCTCCTTTAATTTGTTCACTTGTCGTGTTCTTTTGTATTGATTATTTATATGAAAAAGGAAATAAATTCAATTCAATTCAAGTCAATTCAATTCAGTTGGTGATTTGCATAAGTGCTCATAAAATGTTCTCACTTTTCCATTACCAATATCTCCAATCACAATAAGAACTCTTTCATCTGAAATGACAACAAGATACTAGGAAATTAAGAAACTTCTCAACCTCTGATCAGGTCCCAAACAGAGACCACATCAAGCATTCATCCCAACCAAGTTCAGGTTTAATCAGAGGTTCATTCCGTGACATAAACAGACAGATCATGATAGCTTAGTGGTTGTGTGGACCATTTGATACTCATCAGTGGGCTTTAAAGGGAATCAAATATGTGGAAAATAGTCTGAAATATAATTGAGATTTAGTTTATGTGTGTATCACTGCTGAAATATTTCAGCACACCTGTTCAGTTAAGCAATGAAGCTTTCTATGTTGAAAACAAGTGAAATTGTTCATTCTTGAAGGAGGGACTCTCTTGTAAATAAGTAAAATGCAAGAAAACTATCATTTTATTGTAACCTGAATGATTAATTTAAAATAGGAGTGATCACACTTGTCATTAAAAAATAGTGAAAGTATAGATTTATCCTAAAGATCATTACAATTCTATTCTTAGTTTACTCTTCTTGAATATTCACTCCTTGAAGAATAAATGTTTTCGCACATTTTTTTCATTTTCAAGAGAGTAGTGCAATAAGTGCACCATGGCTCGTCAGGTATAACTCAAACCTGGAAATTGTGGTACAGGAATGGTAACGCTATGTAATTTTTCTCTCGGAATGTCCTCAAGGTTTATTGATCTTTTATTATACTGTCTTGTCAAATCGTATTAAAGAAAGGGTCACCAGTCATTCATGAGGCTGTGCAAAAATGTATGCACAGCTTTATGAAGCACAATCGTGGGGTTTGTAGAGTTGTGGTTACCTCTATGAACAGTTTCATGAAACACAACCCTGGTATGTTGCAGGTATGGCAGCATTATTGTTTTTCTCTAGGAATGTCATCAAAGTTTGTTGATCTTGTAGTATACTGTTTCATCGAATGTATTGACAAGTGACAGGTCACAAGTCATTCATAGAGTCATGCAAAGATCTATGTACAACTTTATTAAACACAATTTGTAAAGTCATGGGTACCTCTATGGATAACTTAAATTTACACAACCCTGGTATCCCACAGGTATGTCAGCAATATTGCTTTTCTCCAGGAATGTCATCAAGGTGTGTTGATATTGTAGTTGTACTGTCTTGTCAAATGTTTTAGATTGATTGCAAGGTGGCCTACTTCTACTCGAGTATTGTTTGTCATACATGCATTCATATTTGCACTCATATTTGCACACATGTGTAATGGAGATTGACAAAGAGCAAATGAGATCAATGCATAAGGTGTATGGACCAACAGAGGAGAGAGCGAGAGTAAGACAAATGGAGGATGAGAGGGATGAGATGGAAAGGAAGGGAATGAGGTAGTCCAGTTGAGGACTGTGTGTTCTAATAGCACCCAGCTATGCATTAACTTACACTGAACACACAGGGACTACACTGCACTCAACCACAGAGTCCTTACATAACCCTCTGATCTCTATACCCCTCTGATCGCGCCTCTAGACACACACACACACACGCACACACACATACAGAAATAGGTTACTGAGGGAGAGATAGAGCGGTGGAGGAGATATAAAATAGAAGTTGAATTCAAAATAATAATGATTCATGTTCATGAGAAAGGATGATAGATTGATAAAAAGCGGATTGAGGATAAAAGAAAAGAAAATAGTTTATCAGGCATCATAGATATGAAAAATATTTTGAGTAAAGTTAATGATAGTGAGTGCAAGAGAGGCAGGCAGAGATGCAGAGTTACCAAATATAGTTATGAGATGAAGTGTCATGTAATTTCAGTGGGCAGAAAGGATTTTGAAAGCATTCTGTTCTGGTGTGTGAGTAATTTGTTATCTAATGAATATTCCATATGATTTATACATAAACTACTTTCAGTAAGACTGTTCATGTTCAAATGAAATGGAACAGGCATAATAGTGTTTTTTGTTTTAAGTGAAAGATGGAAAGAGAGAGTGTGTGTGCGTGTGTTGTATGTTAATAAATGTGCGTATTTTATAAGTTAATGCCTTCATATGTATTGGAATTGTTCATTAAAAAATGAATCAACATCCTATTACATATAATAGAAAATTAAATAGAGCAAGGCATCAACTGACCGAATTCAAACCCGTCTGTATAATCCCTGCTATGAAATAAAACCTGATTCCAGCAAGGTCATATTATCTGAATGCAGATAAAATTGATTGTTACCCGAATAAGTTTGCGGGACCCCACCGGGGAAATTGCGCAGATAGTTACGGCCATGAAGGGATATCATTGTGGTACCTCTCGGTATTTGATTGCGTCTATTACTCTAAATCATCCCCAATGGGTTGCCACCGATTTTTCAACTTTCAAAAACAGAAAAAGTTGATTGATTTGCGTGCAGTCTGTATGCCTCCGGTGGGAATCATCTGTATCATATGGCATTTCCCAAATTTTGGAAGCTATATATGGATCCAATTTTGATGAATTTCTCTGAATTTATAGAGTGAGATTTTGTTTATGAATATTTCCATCAATCAGATGTCTAATGACGCATGTGATCCACCACAGAAGTGCTCTAAAGGTTTAAGATAGGTCCTCTTTGAACAATGATATATATATTTAAAAATTGCCGGAAATTATTCATTTGTCCACCCGCAGTGATGATTTTTTTTTTTACTTTCAAAGGTACATGAATTTCAGAAATCCATGATAATTTCATGCTTTAGGTCTATTTTGGAAATATTATGTAATCAAGTAATGTAATTGTTATTTGGTCCTTTATACCATTTGGTACTTTTAAAATGAAGGGCCAATAAAAGTACTCAAAAGGGCAAACCAAATGCAAGATCCAGTCTTGTATAGATGTAGAGTTTTTTCATGATAAATTTTTGGGTGAGATAAGTGAGAAAAAATGATAAAGCAGGTATAAAGATAAGCGATAATGGATAGGGGTATGGATGAAACAACTCCAAGGTTTTATAGTATAGCGAGAAGTGTTTATTTTTGATGATTTAAATTTTTGAAGAAGTTATTGGTATTGATTCGAACAAGTCAATCAATTTCATCATGAGGACTAAAAATTGTTCATCCTATTTTTTTCATCTATTCATTCTATCCCCACAAATATCATATTCTTTCAGAGCAATGTTTTACAACCTGTTTCATCAATTGATACAGGTAGAACAGATTTTTTAGAGTTTGAATGAAGAATGAATGAAGAGGAATGAAAATAATCAAAGACTGGGCCGCAGGCTCGTGAGTAGCTCTCATTTCAATTACGTGATTCATCCCTATACTTCAGGAAGCCATGATCACTCGAGTGAGAAATTAACTGTCAGATTTTTTCCCCTTCATACTCGGACCCTTTGGAATGTTTACCTTTCACTAGCTCCCCTAGGAGCATTTGAGTCAATACAATACCCTATTTACCCCTCTGTTTGAATTATGTTACCATGACGATGAATTCTGTCCCCCTGGTCTTTGTCCATCTGGCCTCTGGTTTGTCTTATTGATAGGGTAAATATGTAGTTTACATGGAGCGACTGGCATTGTATTTGTTCACCCCTACGTCACTTTCAATTTTGGCGGAGTAGCTACTGGAGGCGTTCCGCAGTCAAGGATCTAATTTGTTTTAATTAATTCAAACCGATCTGTTTCATCGGTTGGAATATACATTGACAGGGTGCGATTTAAACCTGACAAAAGGTTGATTAGGGAGTTTCAGTTAGTGGTATTATGATGGTAGCATAGATACTGTTTATTGGTATCAGTGAGTGACACTATTATGCCAATATCTTGTGTACCCATTAGCTGTTATAATCATCAAAGTATTGTTAAAATATATAAGTTTGAACACTGTATATTCACATAGTGAATTACAAAGGTCTTCCATTGCTGAAACATATTGCATTTAATACATTTCATAACTCCATGTCCTATCACAAAAAATATTTCACGGTTGTTTACAAAGTTAACCGTTGATGATTTGATGATATGTTTTTAACCCCCGTCCTCCCTCTTTCATGAAATCTGTGAAGATATGTTTTTTTATGCAGTGGGAAATATATTCGAGTGATCAAGGCTTACACAGCATACTTATATCGAGTTAATTATGCTTAATTCCTCCATAGAGGGCAGTAGAACCTAAATAGCAGACTCATTTATTTGCGAAGTAGAATCACACTTGATAGAATCTCCATCGTCTTTAGAATCACCTGACACAGATATTTGACACATTCCCTCTTTTTATCCTCCAATCTTCTGTAGATATGAAATAAGTGAGTGCCTGTGAGATCAAGATGTTGCTCCACAAACTATATTCTTCTTGTCATATCAAGTAATGGAGCTCTCAAATTATCTGACTTAGGGGATGTTACTCAAAAGTTGCAATTGATCGCAAGTTGCAGTTGATCGGAACGTGCCAATCACAACCATTGTTTCATGCGCGTCTTGTTAAATGCGCATACCGTGCACGAATGAAGATGCCCGTTATAATTGGCAAAGTTGCAATTGATTTGCAGTTGATTTTGAACAACACCCCCTTAGTCCGTATACGTCAAGTGGCACATTGCTTGATGTTTTCATTCAATCTACATAAAATATGAGACATTGTGCAATAGTCTGTATTTTTTATGTATAATGTGACACAGCACATTTTTATGTCACCTGACACAATTCAGATACATCATGTGACACATTTCTTGATTTTTAGTCTACAGTAGGTATGAAGTTAGTGCCTGTGAGTCAAAGCCATTATGCTTTAAGAGAGAGAGAGAGAGAGAAATTTTTTTTTTACGACGTGTATCATTCAAATTTTAATATTTACGCCAGGAGAAGAAGAAAGAGAGAAGGAGGCGACCGGCCGTGATCGAACCCGCGACCAACACAGATCATTTATGACTGTCCCGAACAGTTTGATTACATGTGCACGCCACAACGCCTCAGTGTTTCCTTGCTTTTATTCAGCTAGGGGACAAATGAGAACATTAATTTTATAAAACTTTATCAACCCTACATATTGATTCAATAATGTGAATTCATCTTTTAAATAAATATCTGTCAATATTCTACAAGTGAGATAAATGTGGAGCACTCAAATGCATGTAAGAAAATCTTGATAAAAGTTCAATGTTGTAAGAGCATTCAAACTTGTCTGCTGCCATCTACAGACCAAAGCATAATAGTTAGTGGCATTTCTTCTGCAGGCCTGTGGGCAAAGTGTTCTGATTGCTCTCCTGATAATACACATATCGGATCGTGAGTATAGTGACTCACCTAATGTGTCATTCAGGGTAGTCACTTACTCTGCCCTCTTGTGTCACGGGAGAGGACAGGCGATGTTGTTGACTTTCATAATGTCAGCGGATGATTGTTATTATGCCCCTGGTGATGGGATGCTGGAAATCAGCTGTAGTTTGTTGTACTAAGAGGTTTCGGAGCTGGAGTCATGCTTGTGTTGTTTGCATGGGGTATATAGTGGAACGAGTGGCCAGCAATTTAAGTGCGCATGATGTAACATAAATGCTTGCTAGAGGACAGCTTTGCATGATTGTTGTTGAGTAGGTGTAACAAAATCTTGAATATGAATAATGATGTTTGAAGAAAAGTATCAAAAACGTGATTTGTAATACACAAAGAAATAAAACAATCATCTGTCAAGTAAAATTTGTAATTGTCACAAGCATCATCATCATCATCATCATTATCAATATAATTGTCACCATCACCATCATCATCACCACCACCACTATAAACATAATCATCATCATCAGCAGCAGCAGGAGCATCAGAAGTAGCTAGGGCTTTCTCTTAAAGATCATGGAATGTTTGGAGGAGGAGGATGAGGAGGAGGAATTAGATGGATGAGGTAATTTGAAGGAAAGTGACAAGCATCATTGATTGCCTTTTTCTAAGTCATGAATGCTTTAAGAGCACTTCCTATGAAGATGGAATAGTCTTGTTTGTTGGTTCAGACTGAGTATTCATCATTATCAATAGCATCATCATTAGGATCATCATCATCATCATCTGACATCAGCATCATCAACATCTGACATCACCATCGTCATCTGGCATCATCATCACATTTATTGTAGTCTTCATTGCTGTTGTCATCATCATCATCATCATCATCACCCTTGTCATCAATATCATCACAATAACCATCATCATCTTCATTGCCTCATCATCACCATCATTATCAATATAATTGTCATAACCACCATCATCATCATCACCACCAACACCATTATCATCATAATCATCTTCATCAGCAGCAGCATCAGCAGTGGCGAGGGCTTTCTCTTCGAGATAATGAAATGTTTGGAGGAGGATGAGAAGGAGGAATCATGTGAGATTGATGAGATAATTTGAAGGAAAGTGACAAGCATCATTGTTTGCCTTTCTCTGAGTCATGAATGTTTTAAGAGCACTTCCTATGAAGAGGGAAAAGTCTTGTTGGGTGGTTCAGACTGAGTATTCATCATCATCAGCAGCAGCATCATCATTAGGATCATCATCTAACATCATCTGACATCATCATCATCAACATCTGACATCATCACCATCATCATCTGGCATCATCATCACATTTATCATAGTATTCATTGCTGTTGTCATCATCATCATCATCATCATCATCATCATCATCATCATCATCAT
This sequence comes from Temnopleurus reevesii, assembly GCA_036244855.1. Classification (NCBI taxonomy): domain Eukaryota; kingdom Metazoa; phylum Echinodermata; class Echinoidea; order Temnopleuroida; family Temnopleuridae; genus Temnopleurus; species Temnopleurus reevesii. The sequence continues at coordinate 21,238 of BQKZ01003204.1, forward strand.
CAATGTCATCACAATAACCATCATCATCATCATTGCCATCATCATCACCATCATTATCAATATAATTGTCACCACCACCATCATCATCATCACCACCAACACCATTATCATCATAATCATCTTCATCAGCAGCAGCATCAGCAGCGGCCAGGGCTTTCTCTTCGAGATCATGAAATGTTTGGAGAAGGATGAGGAGGAGGAATCATGTGAGATTGATGAGATAATTTGAAGGAAAGTGACAAGCATCATTGTTTGCCTTTCTCTGAGTCATGAATGTTTGAAGAGCACTTCCTATATGAAGATATGATGGAAAAGTCTTTTCGGGCAGTTCAGACAAGCATCATCATTATCATCATCGTCATCATCTGAGGTCATCATCATCACGTTCATCATTATCATCATCAGCAGCAGCATCAGCAGTGGCCAGGGCTTTCTTTTAAAGATCATGAAAAGTGTGAAGGAATGAGGAGGATCATAAAGATGAGGAGGATGAGGAGGAGGAATGAGATTGATGAGATAATTTGAAGGAAAGTGACAAGCATCATTGTTTGCCTTTTTCTGAGTCATGAATGTTTTAAGAGCACTTCCTACGAAGATGGACTAGTCTTGTTAGGTGGTTCAGACTGAGTATCCATCATCATCAGCAGCATCATCATTAGGATCGTCATCATCATCATCTGACATCATCATCATCAACATATGATATCATCACCATCATCATCTGGCATCATCATCACATTTATCATAGTCTTCATCGCTGTTGTCATCATCATCATCATCACCCCTGTCATCAATATCATCATAATAACCGTCATCATCATCATTGCCATCATCATCACCACCAACACCATTATCATAATCATCATCATCAGTAACAGCATCAGCAGTGGCCATAGCTTTCTCTTCGAGATCATGAAATGTTTGGAGGAGGATGAGGAGGAGTCATCATGTGAGATTGATCAGATAATTTGAAGGAAAGTGACAATCATCATTGTTTACCTTTTTCTGAGTCATGAATGTTTTAAGAGCACTTCCTACGAAGATGGACTAGTCTTGTTGGGTGGTTAAGGCTGGGCATCTATCATCATCATCATCGTCAATGATGGCAGAGGCTTTTTTGAGTTAGTGACCTCAATTCATCGATGTTCACCATTGGAGTCGTGCATTGCTCTTTGAAGTGAGAGAAGAGACAGAAGCAATGACAATGAAAAGGATAAAGGAGCCAGTAGAGAGGGAAGGAGGAGTGAATGAAGACGAGACTGATGATAAGACTGATAAGAGCATCCACTTGATTTGTTAAATGTCTTTGTCTGACTTTTGAAGGATTTTTTTCAGATTTAAAAAAATATATATTTTAAATCTGTTTACAGTTTTTTAACTCAAGATCATTTTTTAATTGTTTAAATTCATGAAACACAAAACAAGTCTTACTTGATAGTAAAGGATAAGCATCTATCATCATCGTCATCATCATCATCATCATCATTATCATCATCATCATTACCATCAGAGTTATGGATAGCTCTTTGAAGAGTGAGGGAAGAGACAGAAGTAATTATATAGAAAGGGAGTGAGGAATGGATGTGGAGGAGACTTGCAGACTAATATAACTGATAAGAACAGAGAAGTTTCATATTTAGAAAATATGAAGGATTGCATTTTCACATTTCAAATTGAAAAAGATAAATATGAAGTTGAAGAGGGAATGTAGGAAAAAAAAGAAAGAAAATAAGGAGATAGACAATGTTTGAACACATACATTATTTGTCTTTGATTTGAAAAAAAAATATTTTTGTCTTATTTTATCTGATTTTGTTTTGTCTATCACAAGATCATTTTCATTTTTTAAATTCATTGATGTTTTTAAGATGCACAAGCACGGTAATAGTCTCACTGAATAGGCATCTATTATCATCATCATTGTCATAATATCATCATCAATGATGGCAGAGGCTTTCACGGGATTATTAAGACATTTTTTAATGATCATCATTATGAGTTGTGGAAAGCCCATTGAATATTGAGAGTACAGATAGAATGAGAGAGATAGAGTCAAGAGTGATGGAGGGGGAGGAAACACATAATATATATAATTATACTCTTTAAAGACTGGTAAGAACAGAGAGATTTTTAATTTGGAAAAGTTAAAGATTAATATAACAATGTAGAATGGGTATCACTTTCACCAATAAAGTGAATGATATGATAATAAGTACAAAAATTGTTTCAATAGATGAACATTGGTATAAACTTCTTTATGATCAATAACTTTCTCTGATATATTTCTAATTTGTTGGTCTTTTTTGTCTGGTTCATTTGGCTTTCTTCTGATTATTTGTTAATCATGGATTGTTTTATAGAGTATGTCTAATGCTGCAGATTGACTAGTCCTGTTTGGTAGTTTACTCTACAATGATTAGATTCTTTATGACATTGACCTTGATGAGAATAGACATTTTAAATTTGATTTTATCACCCCAAAGCGGACTATTTTCCCTTATTTTGTCACATTCTGTCTGTAAATCTATCAAAGATGACATAAAATGTCTTCATGCTGACCGACTCTCTACTTAATATTCATCATTACTACTATTATAAGTATTATTTAATTACAATACGTAAATTCTAAAGGACTTTGAGATCATACATTCAAAGTCAGCAGCATAAATAACTTTTTATCCAAGTTTTTTCCTCCATTTCTCTAATAGCTTTTATATCGGCCATTTTTGTTTTTATTCCATTCCTTGTTTATCACATTCTGATTCGTTAGAAATATTTTTGAAAACTTAAAGATTTACCTCCATTTAACATTATTCAGTAGTTGTAACTTGCACCATTATTATGTTAACAAACGCAGCAGTCGTATAGCCATCCCTACGTGCCATTATCATTCCTTATCCCCATTTGTCTCCAGCAATTGTATACATAGCCTCAAACTAATGGTGTTGCTATACCACAGGAAAAGGCTAGGTCATTTGCCCCGTTGCCATGGTAACTAAGTATTTTCTTTCCAGGGTAGGAGTAACTACTTGATATTAAAGCGGCATCCAATGAATCATTAACTGAATTTTCTTTGGGGGAAAAATGTGTTATGTTTGTGCAAAAAGTTCCCTTGAAAGTTATTCAGAAATAGGGGAAAACTACTTTCTTCCTTATTTCAGATCAGATTGTCTTATTTTTCCAAGAGAGAAAGAAAATAGAAAGTGAAATGGGAGAGAGAGAAAGAGAGCAATGGGATAGAATAAGTATGGATTGATAGATAGGTCGATAGACGGATAGATAGATATTTCTATATTTCTGTGTCCATTAGATTGAAAATAAAAGAAATTACGAACAGGAGAGCGAGTAAAAGAGACAGGGATGGAGATATATTTAATTCAATTCAATTCATATTTAGACAGCTAGATGGATAATTTGAGCGTTATCACCCCATTACTAGATGACTGTGTCTTCACTTCGCGTTCTACTTCTATTTATTTTCAATTAAATAATTTATCAGAAATTTGTATCTAAATGTCTGAAAGATAGATAGACAGATGAAGTGAGAGGGAGGGTGTTCTGCATCAGGGAAGGAGAGGGGGGGGGGAATATTTTCAACCTGCATTTTCAAGGTGTCCTTTCTCTTTAACAGATCAGAATCCATTTGATATCCACCTGCCTGGCTTTTAGTCTGATTGCGTTCTCATTGCCATGGTAACTGCATGAGTTTCCATGGCAATCCCATCTATGTGAGGGAACAGATAGGGAATATCCCCAAATAAGCACTAGGGAAATTAGGAATCAGAAAATGTTAGGAAGATGAGTTTCTTTTTATCATGATGAATGTAATTGGAATTATCCCCCTTTGGACTTTTTAAGCATAGAAAAGCAAATAAATGTAATTGTTATGAGAGAAGCTAGTAAAATATTGATGACAAATTATTGACAATGGTAAGATCATAATTGTTGAAGCTTTTGAAGTTTTGATAACATGTTCAGAAGAGCAAATTATCGTTGAATATTTTATGCATAACAAAAAGCAATATTATATGCTATAACAATATTTAATTTTCGCTCTGCCTATTTGACAAAAGAAGTTTATCTGCTTTATGCTTGATATTTGGTAACTATTCTGATGAATTTGAAATTGGAAATACTTCTTGTATATTGGAACTATCTAAACAAAATAGTTTTTTTAATGAATGAAAATCAAAAGACTGTAGATAGAATGTGATGAAGTAGAGGTTATTTCTTTTAAACTGTACTGTAATTATTGTAATATGATAAAATCTGACTGCTCTCAGCAGCCCTTTCAATAGGTGGGTTTACTTATATATCAAAATTTATGTGCGTTTAACGTAGTTACGCGGTATTCCATAGGCTGGTTGATAACAATAAGACTATAATACTTGGAATCCAGTTTGCATACATTACTTGTTGTTATATACTGGATACATTTATCTCTGTTCATTGATTGGTTTATTGAATGTCACATGATTAAAAATAAACCAACTATCTTAGAATAGAAGAACTATTTACGGATAAAATCCGTAAATAGTCTTTTGTACTATTTACGGAATAGCGAGCGATGAACTCTGTGCGATGAAATCTGTGCGATGAACTTTGTGCACACGGAGTTCGATAGCGAATGTGCACTGCATCAAGGTTTCTTGTGAGCATGCCACACGCACACTGCATGCACACGAGCCGGAGGCAAATGTGCAATGTGCATGCGATGGGAAGAAAGCGAGATATCAGTGCACATTCGCTATACAACGACGGGAAAGTGCGATAATCCTTTTATAAGATGGAAATTCAGGATGAAAAAATAATTGGAATAATATAAAGCTGATATTCGATACAAGGTGTTAAAAATGAGTGAAAACCGAGAAGTTTTGTGTCGCAATTGCGGGCCAACTGTTTTTTGGCTCGGTGATTGCGCTGCAGTGCTTGGGGCCGAGCAACTGAGTGTGTGACTCGGAGATTGTGATTGCACTGCGCTGCGTGGAGCCGAGCTGATGAGTGTGCATGTGCGAACCAGCGAGCTGATGTTGTTGTGATGAAAATGAAAGATGCGGCAGACCAGTGCGATAAAAAATAACATGAAATCACATTTTAGCTAAGTGTTTTCAGTTTAACTGATATTTCAATGGAATATTTTGATTAAATACCTGTATTTAGGTGCAAGTTTTCTTATATAGTAAACGTTTTACTATACAGAACGGATGTTTCGCGTTGCAAATTTTTATTGAATGATCACGTGGTACAGATCATCAAGTGATAAGTTTGAACTCCATTATTTTATCATTTTTACAAATCCAGTATATAAAACAAATATATACTGTGTTCATTCAAGGTTCTGGATTAAAACTATGGTCCCTCTGTGCCTGCAAAAGTACTATTTGCTTCGGTTCTGTGCCCCTCAGCAAATAGTACTTTTGCAGGCACATCGGGCCCATAGTTTTAACCAGAACCTCTAATAACAGTATATATTTGTATACTAAGTCGGGCAAGCCTCGGGCAAGCTTTCGGGTTGTCAAGAACAACCTTTGTGTTAGAGGTATGCATAAAATTTGCATCTATTAGTAAACCCGCCTATTGAGAAAAAAAATGCCAGAAAAGTATTCTTAAAAAAAAGCAAAGCAAAATAAAATGTTCAAGAGTCAACAACCTCAGAAAGTGTCCCTCCCTATTGAATCTAAATTCTTTAATGTAAATACCTGGAAAAACAACCATGAAAGAAAGGCAGAAATGACTCAAATTCCAATCCAGGCAAACAACAAAAGTTCAATGGCAGCAGCAGGTGGTCTCTCTTGTAGATTTATGCACAAGACATTGACACTTTGGTATGCATGATTTGAATTCTGTCATGCCAAGAATGTACATTGGCATTCAAGCATGCTATGATGCTTGTTTGGAATCAAGTTTGCTGGGGTTTCTGCATGTTGAATTGATGAATGACTAGCTACAGAGTCTGGTTTGAGATTGTGGATGCTGGCTTTGTGATGGGTCCTTTGCAGTCACGAGTACAAATAGGTGAATTAGGTAAAATTGTTAACTCTTTTTTTTAATCTTTATCATTTCTTTATTATGCATGCTACCCGAGTGTCATTGAATATTTTCGTCTTAAATTCTTTTTTTAATAATACGTATCCTTTATCCTAAGTTTAAATAGTCACTGCAAAATGTGTGCTTATTTTGCCTTTTGTCCAAAGATAACATTTTTAAGCAAGTCAAAAGCTTAGAAAAGCTTTTAGTTCATGGGTGGGATTTTATGGTCAATGTTTGAGAACATGATCTTCAAATTCAGTTATTAGTGATTTATCTTCTATTAATGATTAGTAAAAAAAAATATTCAGAAGATCCCATCACATGAAAATGAGTGTAAATGTCCTGACTTGATTATATTAATTTTAATTACATTATTCTATTTTTATATTATTTGAATTAATCGATCATCTCTGAATAATGTTTAAAAAGATAATATTTTTCTTATTTTTCATTCTTGATAGACTTGTAGAACATGTCAAAACAACAACTTTTATCTGGTTTTCATTTGTAAATTGATAAAAGCAGAGCAGGACTGGTTGGACAAAACCAAGATTTGTAACAAGACGTGCTGGCGGATCCAGCAACTATGCACCAGAATAGAGGTGAGATGACAATATGGAGGTTTTGATTTCATTCGTCATAGTCACAGCTAGTCAATCGGACATAATACGTCATAGTTGACTGAAATCGAAAACGCCATTTTGATAGAACAATCTTTATTTTCAGTGGGATATTGGAGAGCTTGATACAAGTAATTTTTTTACAATTTAGTTCAGAAGGAAAAGAAAAATGAAAAAGATATTAATTTTGCTCCAGTCAATTATGCATAAGTAAGTAAAACAATTGACGAGTCATTTTTTTAAAGCAAATCATGCAAAATTTGTATCACATACATCTAATAGTCTGATTTTTCCTTTTATTATAACATGATTTTATGTTTTTGATAGATTCAAGTTAGGCGGTGTTCTGTATAATCTTTAAACTTGATTAACCACCCCTCTCCAAAAAAGAAACTTTAAGAAAAATCTAATAATTTCAAGGGATGAAACTTTTTCTGTTTTACTCTACAAAATATTAATAATGTTGCTACATGTAGGCCTACACATTTATACAAATTGTAATTGAGTAGTACAACATATTTTCACATAAAATAGTTTCACAGAAATTAAAAGAAGAAGAATATAGGTTCTCATGAAAACCAAATTTTTATTCACTGTGCATCACCTCCAATCATATAGAAAGTCAAGGGCTGACATTAAAAAGGACATTGATATATGATACAGGAAGGAGAAAAAAGTTGCAGGTACACTTTAGCTCAAGGATTCACGCAATGTGATTTCACCGATGGTAAATGAATGTAAATGACTTCTGCTGGCCCATCTGATACAGCTCGTTGCTTTCCATGCATTTAACCTGTTCTTGTGTGCGTGTATGCACAAGGAACTGAAGCTAAACAAAATCTCTTGACACACGTTATGGTCACCGATGGAAACAAGGCACTTGAAAAGGGAGCGAGTTGGCATCATGCATGCCTTGCTCAACCACCGACCAGTTGAATGCATTTACGGGAGAGTCGTCTGCTAGCGAATCTGTCCTCATCATCGCATGTGTGTGTATCTATCTCCCTCTCTCATCTCCTCTCATCCTCCTCCCTCGCACGAGACGAGACGCCAGCCACTGATGAAGATTGTTCTATGAGGATGACATCCCTCTGTCCTTTGGGGGATGCTGCGAGTGTGCGCTAGCCCATCTCGTCTCTGCGTAAGGTGTTTATGATCGCAACTCTCTCCATTCTACCTGTCCTCTCCCCGGATGAAACTTACATCTATTTGCCAATCCAATTTTACGCTAGAAATCACCTTTCTTGCGTCGACGCCTCATTGGGCCTGATTAGGCCTAACTTGTGGAGTTATCCACCTGAGTGGTGATTTACTGATGTTTGTTGAATCAATTTCAGAGTGCGAAAACAGATTCTCAGAGAAGAGGAATTATTCTCCAATCTTTAACATTCCTAGTGAAAGTGAAAGGGACTAATACAAGTACATCTCAAGTTTGTTTTTCTGTCTTTACATCCATAGTTGGTATTTGCAGGAAGGATTACAGACTGACTCCAGTCTTCAACAAATATATACTCAGCATCTTGCAAACAAAGGAAATGGTCTTTAGAATGTGAGGGAGTTCCCTCGTCATCTTGCTATCCTAGTACACCTATCCGTTATTGGAAAGGAAAAATCTACTTCTGTAATCTGACGTCTAAATTGGAGTGATGGTGACAATTCTATTGTGAATATGATTTGCTGCTCTTCAGTCTTCTAATACATGTGATTATCCTGATTAAAGGCGGTGTATATAACGAAGGCAGCGGGATCAAGGATTCTCCGTCTATTGTAAATGCATTAGCACTGCTTATTCTCACTGCTTAATACAGTTAGAATTCACTTTCTACAGAGAAGGATTTTGCCTTTGGAGAATGCTGCTGAGATGTCAAGATTTTTAAGATGGATTTTGAAGTTGTAACATTGTAACCATGAACAATTTGTACAGTTCTTGCATAGTACACTGAAAGTGACGTCTTTTGAAAACTGTATGTGCAAACATACATTACCTTGAAAGTGAGATACATCATTTCTTCCGGGATTGCTTGACTTATTAAGTTGAATTTCAGTTTGATAGCGTTTTTCATTCATTTTTGAAAAATACTTTTGACTGCTCATCAAACCGGATTTATCACAATCGCTCGTCAAAAACTATTATAAGCAACACTTGCTGTTTACATTCTCATCCTTGTGTTTGCAAGGTTTAACAGACAGCGAAGGCAGCATACAATGCTTTTGGATTTATTACATACATTATAGCTGTCAACACCTGTGAATTTGTATGAGGATTTTATTCAGATTTCTGAGGGATTGCATCGCTCTCGACACTATGCATTCCGGAACGCATATAAAGTCTACAGCAACGGTTGCCGTGGTAAGCTCTCTGTTCCTCGCTTATGTTGTTATTAGGGTAAATGATGCTATTATTAAGGCTTCATTGATTCTGATATTTCTAGATATTTTCAATATGTTCTAGTTTCCACCTTCTTTTTTTCTCTCCATTTTTTTTTTTATTGGAGCTCTATGAAAGATGGGGGAATGCTTTTTTTCGGAAGAATATATCTAGAGTTGAATTTAAATGAAGTTAAGTGAAAAATGTTTCATTTTAGAGATCACTGAGATTCCGCAAATGTGATTCGTAATCATATATAATCACTTGCCCATATTCTGTTTGAATTCACCTCTTTTTTTTTAACTCCATTTATAGTGAACATTTCCTTTTTTAAGAGAGTATCATTTAGAAAAGACTGAATTGAATTTACTGCACTTATCCTGATGATAGACACTTAACCCATGAGCTTATTTTTTTAAACAATATGCTTGTTCCCATTAATCACTTTAGATTTGCTTTAAAGGTAGAAAACTACATTTGCACACATTACGGTTATGCTTACAACTTTTTGTGAACCTCAGATATGCCAAAATAATAACCTCTATGAAGTATTTTGGTTGAATGCAGTCCAGAATATTTAATTCAGATAAAAATCTATTCTCTCATAATTCATCTTGACACCAACAGTATCGCGATACTCCTAGCGTATTACGGTACCACACNTTAATTCAACTGCACCATCTTTTAATTCGCCGTTGTCAGATGTTGTTCATTCCGCAATGTTCAACAAGATTAGAGATAAATCATCTCTCTTGGTACATTGGAGCTAGATATTAATCTACGGGCCATTTATAAGATAATTACATATGCCTTCAAATCTTACTAGTTGATTCACAACCCCTCTCCTTGTATTTATTTTTTGGGGGGAGGGGGGGGGGGGCTTTTGTTTCTTGTCAGACACCCCCTGCCCCACCAATTGCTCCAGCGGCTTCCATCACTTCACCCATCAATTTCTTTCATTCATTCATGTATTCCTAATTGAGGAAACATATGGTGTAGCATGAAATCAACTTACAAAAGATTTCCATCCACATCCACACTTTGGTTTTGTCTGCAGATCTAGTTCGGCTGCATTAACCTAATATAGAAGCAAAATTGATCAGATTTCCCCACTAACTTGAAAGTACATTCATCCCTTCTATGTTTTATCACGTGACCTTTCTACCATACAAAAATCATCAAATTCTCCTCCTGCTGCATTGATTTGTAGTGAAATGTTAAGTCGAGATATAAGGGAGGGAAGGTTTAAGTTCACAGTGGAACAAAATTTTAAATTAAGACAAAAAATTACAGAACTGACAAAAAAATTTCTGCAATTGAAAAAAATATGAGGATATTGATGTGTGTTTTAAATTATAATTGAAATGTTTATATTTGAATTCTTCATAAATATCTATTACAATTATCACCCTACAGTGCATATACATTCAGAGATGCTGACCGTTCCGAAATATAAATGAGTTGTTTTTTCCATATAAATTCTAGGCTTACATTACAAGTCAATGGCGGAGAGTATGGTTCTTTTCACCGAATTGTTGACATGTTTTCGCTCGTTTTTGGTCAGCTGTTGTGATATTCACATTTTATTATTGACCTTGCATATTCTGCAACTTGCATCACTGCACGTTGAATATTAACCTCAAGCCTCGGTCACATAGGACCCCGGAAGCAACACGATTCACCCCGACTTATTGTTCTGAGGCAGTTAACTGTGAATTAACAAAGAGTCGGGGTGAATTGTGTTGCTTCCGGGGTCCTCGAGCTATGTAAATTTTTTTGCAATTTTCTTCTAAATTATTAAACATCTGGTGTGTGCTCTAATCCTTATTGAGCAATTAATTGTGCTACAGCATAAGTTTGTGGTATATGTGTATATGCATTTGGGTGAAACGGCAATCTTTTGGTTACTGGTAATGAATCTATGCATTTTAAATTTTGTTCATCCGGACAGATGGCGTTGTATCTCATAAAATTGGAAACCTGAGATGAATTTGATAATTGTATGAAACGACTAGTGGTGAAAAGGACAAGTTGAATAATTAACTTTGAATAATTGCACCGTGACATGATATCATATTAAAATTTTGCTTGACCTATCAGAAAATGGAGGGTTTACATTTGAGAAATGACAATCAAATACAAAAATTAAAGACTTCTCTATTGTACAAGCAACTACCTAATTCATTATGTTTTTGCTGTGCACATTACACATAAAAAAAGACAAATGATAATTAATCATCATTCTATCATACACAATAAGTTTTATATTACCAAATTACATTTCCAGTTTTCTACCAATTATATTGAGCAGATGTTCATGCCTTATTTCTTTTTATTTACCGCAAACTGTTATTTCTTTCTTTGCCTGAGCCAATGTAAAGATATTGACAGGAGTAATTTCATTTTCCACAATCCATTTCTGTGTGTTCATAATGCATAATGACATGATCATTCTTGTGAATCAGAATCTGAATAAGTTATTTCCTTGGAAGAACAGCTTGGAAAATGTGATTATCCCTATCGCATATAGCTCTCCGAATCTGAACGCCTGCAGCGCACTAATTATTTTGGCCCAGATTCTTGGCACAGGTACTTCAGGTAACATTCGCGCGT
>BQKZ01003204.1:33285-51571 GCA_036244855.1 Temnopleurus reevesii
GTAAAAGGCTTCTATATCAATTGATTTGATTGTGCCATCGAGTCAAAGAGGCGAGCTTTGTCGCCAATAAGTAGGAGAGTGGCTGGAGACGGGGCAGGCCAAGTAGGTGGGGGGGGGGGCACCCAACAATCTCTGCTGGTACATAGAGAACATTGGTGCTCCTAGCAACAATTCAAGCAATTTAGAACCAAACATAATCTAATCAGATATTTTTTGGTCAAACGTTTTAAAGTATTGTATTTCTTTGTTTTACTATTTATCATGTGACTTGAACACTGTCATGATTGCATACTGCCCTTTCGTTCAACTGTTGCACTTAAAGAACTAATAACATTACATTAAAGCATGGACAGTATATGTATTCGGACATCATGAAGTAAGTAGTTATGTAATGTCGCACTAGCCAGGGGCAAAACTAGGGGGTAATTGACTTCTTGAACTGATGAGAGGCATCATTATTCCTTATCACGTAATATTGTGCAGTATGTCTGGTGATTATGTCACAACTTAACACCTCTCGTGTTGTGTGGGCGGCATCTGCATCTTATTTCTGTAATTGATGTACTACAGGAAGATGGTGATTGCTGGCACTGGCCAATCAGAATCATTGTTTCACACACATCTGTTTCAACAAAAATGGCCATTCTGAATTGAAGTAATAGCTTTGAATGTATGTCTATATACTTATGATAACTGTGCAGATGATTGCATCCATCATTTGAATTTTACACAAAATATTGGGTAAAATTTTTATTCGCTTGACATAATATAAGTAATGCATACACAGATTCCCGTAAAATTTTGCCTTGTTGTCTTTGTCAAGAATGGTTTGCTTATCTATGAAAGGCATTCGGTATCAATGGAACCTCCTTTGTGATATGCTATTAATAATTTTTCAACTCTGGGCATTTATGAGAAATTCTGCCTGAAAGATGAGTTTCCTTTTTTAATATGCACTGTATAATTGGTTGCATGTGTTTGTGGGTGTCAGTTGAATCAAATTGCTGAAAAAATATTCTGTGATATTTCACTTTTCTTTCTCCAAGTTCTTTTTGGTCAAATACCCCTTTAATATGGGAATTTATTGATCTGTAGGATTGGAGAGGGTAAGGAAGAAGGGGTTCTTAGAGGAATGCAATTTTAACATGCTCTGTATATTGCATGTGTTTGTGGTTGTCAGTTGAATCAAATTGCCGAAAAATATGGCATGATATTTCACTTGTCTTTCTCCAAGCTCATTTGATCAAATACCCCCTTTAATATGGGAATTTATCGATCTGTGGGAATGGAGAGGATAAGGAAGAAGGGGGTCTTAAAAGAATGCAATTTTTAACATGCTCTGTATGTGTTTGTCGTTTTCAGTTGAATCAAATTGCTGAAAAAATATGATATTTCACTTTTCTTTCCCAAGTTCATTCGGTCAAATACCCCTTTGATATGGGAATTTATTGATCTGTGGGATTGGAGAGGGTAAGGAAGAAGGGGTTCTTAGAGGAATGTAATATTGACAAGGCAGGTGCATGGTGTGCATACCAGGGTGCAATGTACATGGGAGGGTGCAATGTACATGACATGGCATGGATGATTTGCATTTATGAGGCAGTCAATTACATGAAGAAATGTGCAAATGGGTGAAGGGCCTTGGTACTTATGTTGGGTGTGAGAGGAGAATGCTATAAGTATGTGTGCATTCACACTGACCTATCAGGTCATACTCGTCCAGGGACCCTTTCATAAAGCTGTTTGTAGAGGTATGCACAACTCTACAAATGACTTGTGATCCTTTCCCCAGGGGCGATTCTGGGACAGGAGTTTTCTTTGAGTGGGTGAAATGGTCACCAGTTGTTCGTACAGCGTGCGAATCTCTAAGAACTGCTCTATGAAACACAACCCAGACGAATCTTTCTAAGATGCTAACACAGAGATTCAAGCTATCATTGAGTGCAAGAAAGACTCATCAATCCTTGTACCATAAAAACAGCTTTATGAAACAGAACCAAGAGCTTTCAAGTTTTCAAGGAATTGTCTAGTGAAGGGAGAAAGACTTCTGAAAAAAATTAATGTATCAGGAAAAGCAATGCATTTGTACCCCATCTCAATTCGCTAAATTGGGTCTATTTCAATTCCATTACTCATAATTGTAATTTAGGACATTTACGAAAACAAGTGGATTCTAATTGTCTAAGACATCATTTTGTTTCCCATATGGCACTTACCGGACACTATAGTGTATTGTATGTCAAGATCAAAACATAATTATCATACTGGGTCAGAATCTTACTTGCAGTGCACTTGAGAAGGGGGGTAAATCTTATAAGGCAGCCAGGCATATATAGGGGGAGAGATGACGCAAGACCAGCGAAAGTTGGTAGAGAGAGAGAGAGAGAGAGAGGGAGGGAGAGAGGGAGAGGAAGAGAGAGAGAGAGAGAGAAAGATAGAAATAGAGATGGGAAAGGAAGATGGAAAAGGATGGAAAATGGGAGAGAAGAGGACTGTGGTTTTCTTCATCCTTATAAACCAGCTATTGGGTAGATCGAGAGAGAGAAAAGGGCGAGAAAAGAGTTACGAGGGAAGGGAAATGATGAAGGGGAGGGGAAAAGGATGAGGAGGAGAGAGAAGGGTGAGGGGCACTAGAGGTACATTTGAAGTTCGTACAATATTTAAAGTCATATTAAGTTGAAGACTTCAGTGGAAGACATTATAAAACAAATAATTGTGTAGGCTATGTATACAAAGCATCCTTGTTTATAATGTGTATAAATAGAATTGAATACTTATCACACCGAAGCTCTTGATAACATTCTTGAAGATTAGGAATCTTATGATTTGGAAATGTAATAAATGAATGAAAAACTTTCGATCAATATTTTCCCCCATAGTATATCTTTCATATCTTGCTTGAGCTGGTTCCAGCTACAGCCTATGAACCAAATTAAAACAATTCATTACGTGCCGTCATAAACTGCCTGAGGCTCTTTGGCTTGTTCATATTGGGAATTAAAGTTAGAGGTTAAATATTGTGCGTTGCTTATTATTTTCTAAATGTAATGAGTAAAAATGTTCAGTCAAGAGTGAGTGAATTTTTAAAAAGAGTAAAATTTGTTTGTTTTTTAACTTTTTAATGTTACCTTTGTAACCACATCACAGAGATTATTGTAAAAGGTGTGAACATTTTGATTTAAGTTTCACTTTTTGAAGAAAAAAATTCACTCCTGCAAATGTTTACTCATTATTCTTTTAGAAGATAGTATAATCTACATATGAGGTTATTTGCATTGGGGAAAGAAGACAGAATTTGGAAACTGATGTGAGCAATTACCCATTTTTGTATCAATATGACAACTCAGCGGTTCGGGCATTACAGTAAGGCATTGCCTGTCCAGAAAACGGCGCCAAAAAGTGTGATATGTTGTTTTCTGGGGCTTTTTTTCATGTACATTTTTTAAATTGAATGTGTTGTCAAGCAGACAGATGAACAAACAAGCTTGTGTCAGCATTGGGTTAGTTACAGCCGAACTACTCCCCCGAGATGCATTCGGCAAAAGCCTCCATTTGTCAAGAGATGATTAAAGGTTATTTCTATTCTTTCACTGTCAGCAGAAGGTACAAAGAACTGGAACAAAATAGACAATTTCAGTCAAGCATTCACAAAGCTTCATGATCACACAAGAAAAATCCATTTTGTAACTCTCGTTCAATATTTTTCCACAAAATAAGAAGGATGGACATTTCTTTTATGTCCATCTAGCTATGGCTAATGCTAGAGTGGAGGTTATTTACTGTGTCCCAGGCATTTTTCCCTTCTGCTCACATCTCGTACTTCCCACAAGCTTTACATCAGGGGAAAAAAACAAAGTTTTCTGAGATGTCTTCTCATGGTATTGGTAAAACACTATCCAGAACGTTTCAACAGAAGTACATTTCAAATTACATTTGAAAACTGAATACCGATGAATAAACAAAAATGTGTCAATTTTGTATGAGTTACAACCAAGCTATTCTCCATAGTTGCGTTCAGCGAAAGCCTCCATTTGTCGAGAGACATTTAAAGGTTATTCTTATTCCTTCCTTATAAGCTTTACACAAGGGAAAACCAAAGTTGTCTTGTGTTTCTTCCTAAAGCATTTCAAGATAGAGGTACAGAAATATGCTATTTATTCGTTCTTTTAACAAATGAGAATTTAATAAAGATGAACAAACAAAACTGTGTCGATTTTGTATCACTTACAACCAAACTATTCTCCAGCGATACACTCAGCAAAAGCCTCCATTTGTCAATAGATGTTTAAAGGTTATTGCCATTCCTTTCGTATACTCATTTACACAAGCACACATGGAAATTTACCAAAGTTGTATCTACTTGTTATATTGATGTAACGATTCTACACTGACTATCAAAGCGATGAGAGGAAATTAACTGTGTACGAGGTAAAAAGCGAACAGGCTTGTCATTTGGGTAAATTTTCAACCATACAAGGTAGAATTTTGCATAACTGGTAAATCTTTTTATTCTGAACAATATTGATCATCCTCCTCCCTCAAAAGAAAAGACATGCGTGTTCCTTTTCTTAAAGAATGTATTTGCTTTTTCCTATTTTATTCTTTTTTTTATAATATTAATAATGATATTGCGGATTTATATAGCGCCTTTTCGGTCAGTTTTGACTGGTCAAAGCACTTCCGATATTATTACCTGGTCACTGGATGGCAATTCAAGCCTTTGTAAGGTTCTCAATCTTGTTTGGCACAAAAGATGCTTTAATATGTTGTTGTGTTCAATACCATTGTGCAGTACTATACTGCTTTCCACCTGTGTTAAATCCATCCATTAATAGCATCACTGTACCACTTTCACTTTTATTGTAAGGAATAAATTGGGTATCCTTCAATTTTATTCTATTTTTCATGGGGCACTCAATTATGAGATACAAGTATGCATCAGTACTTTCAGTTTTGTTTAGTTATGACAGAACGGTGACTCATTTTTAATCAATTTGCTGGCACTACTCAAGGAAATCCGTGTCTGAAATGATAATATAGGTTATTCCAAAGCTAGTGGTGGATGGTGGGAGAGTGGGAAAGTCGGAGAAAGTGATGGATGAGAATTAACTTTTTAAGCTGCAACTCTGAACATGTTTTGCATATTGGTTTCAAGCTATCTGTAGTAGATATGAAATCACTCTCCTCATCTTTTTAAATTAAATCCTTATTATTTGTATGTAAGGGCAAAATAAACAATAAATAAAAGAGGCGTATTCCATGATTACACTATTCACTCTTGAGCAATTTGATTAATCTCAGAAAACATTGAATTGAGAGTGAAATATGGAACAAAAATGTGTATTTTTAACTATGAAACTATTATTCCAAAGTTGAATTTTATGCAAAATTCACTTAAAGAAATTCTCTTGTGTTCATAAGAGTAAGTCTTTTAATTCTTAAAATTTATCTGCATATCTTGACATTATTTTACATTATGTTTTTTGTAAGACTTCTTGATGTAGCTAGAAAGTTGCAATCTATTGCAAACCAACTGCAAATTATTTTCAAATTGATGCACAATTTCCATTCCCATCCGGCCTTTGATCGTACAAAATACACATGAAATAATGATTTTGATTGGCATATAATAATCAAAGTAACGTGCGATCCATTGCATATTTCTAGCAACACCACCTAAGAGTATAAGCTGTAAGCTTGCAATATTTATAATGTTTTCATGTTCCCAAACTCGATGGAGAGCATTCCTGGTCCGTTGTGATTAAGTTGAAAAATTGTGTACTGCAAATCAAACTGCTTTCTCTCTTGTGTTTGTGCCGTACACAAACAAGACTCTCAGACGATCGTGTTTCTCATCTCCGAGACTCCTATTTGTAACAATCCTAATGGAAAGTGCGCGGCATGATTTAAGAATCTGTTTTGCATCTGAGCATCGATCATTCCTTTTCAAGAGCAATTTTCTCATTGAAACCGAGCCTTTGGCTGTTTTAGTTCTGTTTGCATTTGAGGAACGATATCAAATTTCTACCTCGGGCTATTTTTATACAAAATATAGCAAATCCAAAAGTGTGTTCCTGACTAGGTATTCAAGTTGAAAGAATGAGATGAAAATCAGGAAGAATTAGGCCAAGAAAAATTGCTTAGTTGCCCAACAATGCCATTCTTGAAAAATAGAGTTCGTGGATTTGAAAAATGTTCATTCTAATCTTTTTTTTAGTTGTGACTGCATTCTATATGAAAGTTAAGACCCTAATCTTCAATCTCTAACCTGAAATTCCCAAAGCAGAATATTTCCCAGAAACTGATGGTTATGTTGTCTATTGAAAAATAATGACTGGAGACCCCAAAAATGCAACAAACTATACTAAATGACATTTTGATACACAGTGCACAAGTAATCATATGAATTCTGTTGATTCTTTACTCGAATAAAAAGTAGAAAAAAAAACAAATCAGATTGACACATTTTCAGAGGGTCAGTTGATGGAGGGCAACCAGTTTGCCTGAATGTGTCGAGCTTCATTCCATATTGAGATTTTTTTATTAACTCATTACACGCTGCTGTTGACGCTATTCACACTAGCAGACACACTTTGGTCGACTAGAGTCGACAAATTGAGCGCACAGTAGAAAGAGCACAAATACATTGAATGGATACACATTTGCTTTGTTCCGGTGCATTGATGGGTTCTATACACACATACATGTCCATTAATGTTTGTGTACTCCTGTGGTTGCATTGTTTCTGGAAAATCTATTAAAAACCTTATGTACATTAGCATTTTTCTGATTTACACTTTGAAAAACAGCAGCCTAGGGTTAGATGGTCCAGCAGGTAAAGAGTTAAGAAATATGTTATCCAATTTTTCAACTTTCTAGAATGCTCTATGCATACAAATTATAATTATGCTTTCAAACTGTCATGATCTGCATTTCAATGAGCCATCTATTCATCGATCTGTCCCATGAAACATCTAGAATGAGAAGATTGATGATATTTAATTTCATGTTCGAATTGAATCGCTTTCAAAGTCCCATATTCAAGCTCGAATTACAGCGCTAAAGAGGATGTTGAATGATAAGAGCAAATTAATGTCTCATTTCATTTGAAAAATGGGGTGTAGTCCCAGATATAGAAATCTGTGCGAGACTGATGATCGCCCACGGAAATGAATAGTTGAGGATTGAGGCTCGCCTTCCACTCAGAGAATGCATAGCCTGCAATGATAGAATCTCTCATCCCTCATTAGGCCACCCAGACAAAAACTCATTAAAGGAAGTTGTCCTGTCGCCCCCCCTCCATCTTTCTCCAGGAACTCCTTCTGACTAAAGCAGTGTCCTTACGATGGTGAGTTGGAGTGGTGAGTTGTGCACGTACAAGCTGTACTCTGAACCCATTGACTACTGGAACGGGATAGTCTCTGCACAAAGTCTGTCGAAACTACAGAATTCAGTAGTCAATGGGTTAAACAAAACTATTATATCTTCAAACCTTTTTTTACAAAAATGACTGGAAAGTAGTCAGCTGGAAGCTAACTGTAATTCTTGTCGAATTTAACTCTATTTATTGTTCGATTTTACTGAGTTTCAGTCATTTCTGACCAGCAATTAGTAGAAAAATAATGACTAATTCACCAGTTGGTTCCTAGTTGACTTCTTGTCTAGATATTGTCAAGTACATCGTTTTAGAAGTGTGCCTGAGCTCTAACTTACAAGAACTTGTGCAAAATTTGTCAATCAGTGAGACAACATCAAGTTTACTGTGACTGCTGTATAACTTATTTAAATCTAATACAAAATAATGAACTTTCAATAATAGCAGCCTTGTGCAAGTATTGAAAGTTTATCACAAATTCCAAACAAGCCTATTTTGAACTTGTTCCAAACTTTTTAAAAACATTTGCTAGTTCATGGCAAATTCCACACCATCTTTTCAATTAATCCTGAGTTACATGATAAGCCTAACGCAAGCTATAGAGACCATCCTTTTTAGGCAACTTTCGCAGCTCGTGCGTGGCTCACCATTCCAACTCCCCACAGTAAGAACGCTGCCATATTTTTCTGTCAGAAGCAATTTGCCGAGGAGTTTCCATATTGTCCGGTCCATTTAAGCCCAGGTCTGATCCCTCCAGGTAGCACCCCACCTTCGTCAATGGGGCTTGAAATCATAAACATCAGGCTCTCCACCACTTCAAAATAATCTCGCTCTATCGGAGAAATAAATCACTCGAGAGCGACTTGTTTCTAGACGGTGAGGTTTATCATCTTAAAGACAATGACTAACATTTTGAATGAAATGAAATTGAGCAAATTCAGCAGATGCATTATTTACAATTATAAACATGAGACCAAAACAGGAATCTAGTGAAAATAACAAATTCATTGGTCTTATATATTTCATGATACAAGCAATGTAATACATGATTTATCAGTGACCAGCTGTTCGTTCAATCTGTATATTGCAATGCACCATGTGTGGATAAACCTGTAACACGATATTTACTATTTCCGAAAAGTGGGCCACAGATAATAGAACCAAACGCCGTGTATTCAACTGTGCGGACACAACAATCGCAAGGATCATTGAATTTGAGTTCAACATAAATTAAAAAAAATGCTTGTATCGTGTTCTATGCTTTCTTAGTGCCAAACGTTTCACTCTTTTTTTAAAGTAAATTTTGATAAACCAGTTTTGTGATTGTTTTGCATTGTTAGACAATGCCTTTAAACATTACAAATCTATGTACGAAAAAGTCCCTGAAATGAAAATCAAAACTTTTTAATGAGTTTTTCCGGGAATTTGTTCAGTTCAAAGAAGTGGAAAGTCTGATATATTCTGCAATACATCATAGAAAGTGGGACAATACGGTATTTCCCTTTTTCTTCTTTATAGCTTCTTCTTCTATTCCTTATCCCATAAGGCATTCTGTTTTGTCATATTCCTCTCACTACTATTTAGTGATTCCTAGAAGAGACAGGGTATTTAAATTCCCTGGTTTTTCACAAACCCTGGATGTTGAGAAACTGCCTTCGGGAGGAGGAAGTCGTGAGAAGTCAGCTAAACAAGCAATTGATTCGGTTTGCTTTCCTAAATTATGTTTGTAAAGTGTGGCGCTATAAGTTCATTGCTCCAAACTGCACAAACACAAAACATGTATGTGTGTTAGCCAATATTTTGGTGTACATATATCTTGATGCTTTGTGACCAGTTTGACATTTTTATATGTGCAGATTTTCACATTTTGTTTTATTTTTCATTGCAGTATGAATGCACATCATGCTGAATGGAAATTTTGGCGAGGTCAGCAATGAAAAATTTGCAAAAATATTACGACTGTGAAAATTTCAGCCTAGACAATCTCTAAATCACAAGAAGCTCTCTCTTGCTCGTCATTTGATGTGAGAATACTTTTAACATCAAACTTGACAATGAATTAACTTTTTCTAACGTAAAAATACATTTTCAGAGAAATTGTATGTTTGATTACTTGGAATTTTAATTGCCAACAAACCGCAAATTAAGAAACCAATTCAAACTGCACTATGATTAACCGCAGAATTGTGAATTTTAGTAGTAGCCACAGAAATGAAATTGTTAAGATTCATCATCCAGATGGTTTTATTATAAGATATTTTTGTACAAAAATATGAAATTAAGTTTTGCTAAGCAGCATGATTTTTTAATTAAGGTAGATTCATGGCTCACAGTTTCGTTAGATTTTGACATGCATCTTGACTGTGGTGTCATAATTATTCTTCAGAACGACACAGTAAAAGCCACTATTTTAGCTCACAATTTATTAATTTCAGAAATTTTCACACATTAGTGATTTGTTATTTTCACATCTTGAAAGATACGTGCACACAGATCTTTGGTCATTCTAATGAGAATTTTTTGCTAATTCATGGCCTCAAAATTGTGCAAAAATAAAACATCAGCAAAAATGTCAGCATATACAGTAGACCACTGATCCCATTATTCTCAGCTTTATAGTGTTAACAGATATGCAAGCATTGTGGGTTGATTTCACCCCCTTCAATTGTATCTTTTAAAATTAAGTCTTATTGTGTTTCTGTCTATTGGGAGAGCAACCTCAAGCTGTAATGAGAGGGAGTGCATCCAATAAAATGGTTTGAATGTAAAAGGCTATCATGTTTCTGTGTGGGGGGGGGGGGGGGGGGGATGCAGATCTTCTTAAAGAGTTAATGAGAGGGAGTGAATCCAATATATCTATTTGCTAGAATGCATCTTGACTGTTGGGGGTCATAAATATTATTCATAATGTGCACTCGATTGATTTTGAACCTTTATACATGTATACAAATGGTTTGATTGTAAAAGGCTATCATGTTTCTGTGTGTGGGAGGGGAGGGGGGATGCAGATCTCCGAAAGAGTTAATGAGAGGGAGTGAATCCAATAAATCTATTTGCTAGAATGCATCTTGACTGTTGGGGGTCATAAATATTATTCATAATGTGCACTCGATTGATTTCAAACCTTTATATGTAGGTACATACAATTTGTTCAATTTGTTCAATTTGTTCAATTTGTTCAATTTGTTCATGTAAACTTATCATGTTTCTGTGTTAAAAGGTTAATAAGCAGGAGTGCACCAAATAAATCTAATTGCTCAAATGCATATTGACTGCTGGTGTTATAAATATTATTCATTTTGTGCACTCGATTGATTTCAAACCCCTTTTTAAGAATACAAATGGTTTGATTAAGGATAGCTATCATGTTTCTTTGTTGGGAGGGGCACATATCTACCAAAAGGGTTAATAAGCAGGAGTGCATCAAATAAATCTAATTGCGAAATGTATCTTGACTGCTGGTGTTATAAATATTATCCAGTCTGTGCACTTCGTTGATTTCTTTTTCCTGCTTATGAAGTAGAATATTATTTCTATAACAAAAATCTATTTTTTTTTTTTGCATATGTGTATTACACATTTGCCATAGGGTTAATGAAATGGAGTGGATCCAATTAATCTAATTGCTGAAATGTATCAGTTTGTGCACTCACTTGATTTCACACCCCTTACTTTTACAATTTGTTTTGATTATGAAAATCCATTTTATTTTGGTATATATTGAGGAAGCGTATCTGCCAAAAGGGTTGATAAACATAATTGTTGTAATTCATATTGACTGAGTTATTATACATTTCAATATTCTTTAATCTGTGCACTTTAGTAAACTTTCCCCCTCATCCTGCTCCATAATTGATTCATGAAAATCAATTGTCTTTTTAGGGAACACATACCTGCCAAAAGGGTTAATGAGAGGGAGTGCATCCAATAAATATAATTGCCACTGATGACACCAAAATTACTATGCCTGACTGCCCCTTCCAATTTAATTCCATCTGATCATAATTGCCATCTAACATACACACTGAACTGGTAGTTCCTTTCTGAAACAACGTAATCTCATATGATACCCTAGCCTCGCAATTCATATAGGCGTCTGCGCTAATTGCATTAACTTTTCGTCAGATACCTAATCAGTATTTTGGGTGTAGAGTCTTGGCTTTAATAGAATGATAGGTGTTGAAGTGATAATGATGTATCTTGCCTAAGTTGTGATGATGGACAAGAATATTAATCTGTAGCTGTTCATGAATACTGATGGGGTAGTGTTGAGAGCTTATAATAATAACAATTATGATGATAAAGATGATAATGAGGATAATGATAATAATAATTATAGTAACAATCATGATGATGACAACATTTACATCATGATTGATAATAATAATGATGTTAACAATAATGATAAAAATTATAATAATAATAATAATAATCATTTATTAATGATTATAATAATTATTCTATTTCTACTGCCATATATTCTCTAACAACAATTACTACTACTCTCAATATTACTAGTGTTAATACTGCTACAAGTACTGATACTATTGAAGTATAGTATAAGTAAAAGTTTACCAGAATTTTCTGGTTGCATATCATCAAATTGTAGAATAATTTACAAAAACCTATATGCATTTCCAGATTTCAATCCCTGTGGCATTAGCTTTACAAACCCAGTTGACTGGAGGTTTCCGTGGGCTCAGAATTTCAATTAGGAATCTGGGGATGCTCTCCCAACCGGTCTCCATCGTCCTCGAGAACGATTCCAATGTTTGATGATGCAAAAGAGTCGAGCGAACAGCAGACAGACAAATAGACAGGACACGTTCGGCCTAGTTTCAGTTTCCACCCCCGATCAAACAGTCAACAAATATTACCCGCATATCGGCGATGATGATGGCGCATTCAGACGGAATGAAAATGTGTTCAGAAGATTATACTTTAGATTAAACTACATTATGTAGAATTGGACATTGATTTTAGCACATGTACAGTGTATGAAATGCGTCATTATTCAAAGAATATATTCAGAGCAAAATAGATTTTGATGAAATGTTTGACGTACTATGTTGGGATATCAATGAAACAAAATGTCCTGTCACCTTCAGTGATATAAATGCATTTAAGACCTGAATTATGGTTTGCATTTTCTCTCTTGTGCTATTCTTATAAAAACAGGCAACATAAATTTTAGTTGAATAAAGAAAACTATATAAGGTTGGCTATTATTACCCTTGCATTATGTAGTAGCCACTAATATGACATCTTATCAAACACGAAAACCCTATGTGGCACCCATTTCCTTCACCTGGATAGAGTGCAGCACATTGTGGATCAATATATTGCTGAAGAAAATTGATGCCATGGGACTGACTCAAACCGGCAACCTACTGATTGAGAGATTGTAGTCAAGAAGAACTAACGACTCCATCAATAAACCTCCAAAAGTCATATTGAACTCGAAAATTCTGATATGCATGCTTTGAATATCAAATATACAGTTCTCGTAGGATTGGCCTAATTTTACACAACTCTACATTGCCATGCTCAATTTGGAATACCTAACTGTAGATCTCCCTGGATACCATTTGTGGTTATATAATTCCACAATTACAGATTTTTAACCCTTTCACTACTGGATACTGTAATTCCCATAGACTTTGTATAGGGACTACCAGGTTCCAGTAGCCAACGGCTTTTAATGGTTCTAGTTGGGATTAACCCAATATGAACACACTGTATACCATTTCGGATTTCGTTATTCCTTAATTGGAGATATTTAACCCATTGACCACTGGACTCTGTCATTCCCATTGACGTTTTGTAGGGACTACCCGGTTTCAGGAGCCAACGGATCATGATGGTTCTAGCTAAGATTAATCCAATATGAACACAGCTCGACATTGTCATGCTCAATTTGGAATACCTGAATACCATTTGTGATTATGTAATTCCACAATTAGAGATTTTTAACCCTTTCACTACTGGATACTGCAATTCCCATAGACTTTGTATAGGGACTACCAGGTTCCAGTAGCCAACGGCTTTTAATGGTTCTAGTTGGGATTAACCCAATATGAACACACTGTATACCATTTCGGATTTCGTTATTCCTTAATTGGAGACATTTAACCCATTGACCACTGGACTCTGTCATTCCCATTGACGTTTTGTAGGGACTACCCGGTTACAGGAGCCAACGGATCATGATGGTTCTAGCTAAGATTAATCCAATATGAACACAGCTCGACAGTGTCATGCTCAATTTGGAATACCTGACTCTAGATCTCCCAGTATACCATTTGTGATCTTGTAGTCTCATGATTAGAGACTTTAAAGGTGGTTTGAGCTGGTATCAACCAATATGAACACATCTCCACAGTGTCATGCTCAATTTGGAATACCTGACTCTCGATCTCCCTATTGCCTCCTACTGATTCAAAGCATGTTATAAGTGACGATGTGAGGAAATTTCTTGCATCATTTGACCTTTTTCTTCAATGATGGGGGAAATCGCTTTGCATGTTAATCAGTGATGTCAGTCGTTCTGATGAGGAGGTTGGGGATGTGTTATTGTGTTGATGGAAGTGGTGTTGTGTAAACAACTCTGACTTTTAAAAGATGTTTATAAGAGCAACTAAATTAGGACGCCAGGCAATGATGATGATAACTATAATAGTTCACGATTGTGTGTCTCTTTTAGTTTGAAATGTCTGTATAAAGTAGTAGTAAAGGTGTTGGAGGTGATGATTGTGGTAAAGTTGATCATGAAAATGATAAGAATGAGGGGTATTATAGATGACGATTATGATGATTATGTTAGTGACAGTGATGATGAGATGAGGATGATGATGATGATGATGATGATGATGATGATGATGATGATGATGATGATGATGATGATGATGATGATTGTGATGATGAAGATGATGATGATGATGATGATGATGATGAGGATGATGATGGTAGTGGTGATTATGGTGGTGATGATGAACGATGATAAAGATGATGAAAATGGTGATGGTGCTGCTCCTGCTGCTGCTGATGACGCTGATATGGGTGATGATTATGGTAATGATGATGACGATGATATTGGTGATGTTGGATTATGAAGATAGAGGATGATTATGGTAATGATTATGGGAATGATGATGTTCATAGTGGTGATAATGTTGACGAGTAAGAGGAATACATTCCTTGCATCATTTGACCTTTTTCTTCAATGATGAAGGAAATCGCTTTGCATGTTAATTGAGCAAGGTAATGTAAGTTGTTACGTTGAGCAGGCTAGGGGACGTGTTGTTGATGGAAAAGGTGTTCTGTAAACAATTCTGGCTTTCAATATTCTTTGAGCAGAGAAACTAGATTGGGAAAGAGGGCAATGGTGATGGTGATGGCCATAATCCCTCATGATCATAACAATGATCGTGTGTCTCTGTAAGTTTGAAATCATGAAGAAGTGTAATGGTGATGGTGGTCTTGGTGGTTATGGTTGGATTGGTAATATTTATGGTTGTATCAGTGATAATCATTATGGTGCTAGTTGTGGTGGCGTTAATGAAAATGAAGTTAAATGCGGAATGTGATGATACTTAGAATAGAGACTATTTTAATTTTTCTGAAATGATCATGATGTTCGTTATCAAGATTTTATTGAAGATAGATGTTATAAAGTTTATATTAAAGTCTCTTTTTATTCAGGAAATTTAAAAATGATCTAAAAACATTGTAAATTTATGAAAATGATGAAGGAATAATCAATGAACACACATTTTATTCTCACTACTCATTTGTAGATTAAGTTCTATGTCATTCGATGAAAGTACCAAAATTCTGAGTTAAATATCGAGGCTTTTATGTCTTTTTTAAAAATAAAAAAGAATATTGAGTATAGAATTGCACAAAAGCATAATAAATTATCCTTGCATTTCAAAAAATGGTCTTTTGAGTTGTTTTTATTCATGTTACTGGATAACTATATATGTTTAAATGTCTTTGCTGTTTTGTGTTTTATGGTTCTATTTTCAATAAAAACAGAAATACAAAAAAAAGTAACTTCATGTTTGGAGCAAGAACCCTTCTTCTATATCCATAAAATTGTATTGCACTTTGCATTAAATTTCTGATGAATGAATACATCATACTAAAACATTCAGACAAAGGGACATTCTGATGAGATGTATTATTCTTCTGATATCTTCTAAAAAGATTACCTTTGAATTTAGATTAGAGAATTATTGTACGTTGAAGGTAATGTCTCGAACAAACATTCATTTTAACAAAGAACGTTACACTCTATCGGTTTCTCCATACCTTGAATGGCCCAGTACATTTTATCATGTAAAATCATTCATTCTTTACTTACAATATGTTATCTCATATTTCTTCTCTTTCCTCCACGGTTCTCCTCCGCCCATGTAATGGACTCCATGCCATCTCTTACCCACGTACTGGATTACAATGAATTGATCTGACTCCGTTCGCACCTGTATAACTCATGCCTGACATATCGACAACGAACCGGTGAATCTTCATTCTCTCATGGCCATTTGTAATCGATAGGTAAGTGAATATTGCTTGCACTCCCATTTCTTGTTTTGTTGATGAGAGGGCGGAAAGGGAAAATTCATAGATTCTATCCCTTTGCATCATCGACTCTGCATTAGGAGCACTCACATGCTTTCCGGTAGTTGAACTTGACACTCAAATTTTTGTCTACTGGGGCGGTATTCTGGTAGCTGTCTTATCTCTATGTCTTATCTTTTGTCTCATCTCTATGAGATATGACCCTTTTCAGAATACCAATTTGTCTTGTCTCTCTTGTCTCTCTTGCGCGCAATACGTTGCAAGCTGCATTTTTATGGCACGCAAGGGAGATATAAGACAAAAGATAAGACAAAAGTTAGGACACCGAGATAAGACAGCTTCCAGAATAGCAATTTAAAGATAAGAAACCTACAAGAATACCGTCCCTGGTTGCTTCCACATAAAAACATAAAATGCATAGATTCTATAATGATGAATGAAAAATAATATAATTTCTTATGTATATGGCACTCTTCCCATTTAGACGGAAGTGCTCCAACAGTATTATATGCCCAGTAAAAGGATATTTAGCAATACCAACAGCACATAGGGGGTGTTTTTCAAAATCAACTGCAACTTTCTAAATTGTAACGCACACTTTCATTCGCGCACGGTATGCGCATTTAACAAGATGTGCATGAAAAAAATGATTTTGATTGACGCGTTCCGGTCAACCGCAACTTGGAATCAGTTGCAACTTTTGAACAACACCCCCATAGCGTGTTACCTTACCTGCTAGGGGAGCTTCCACAATGGCGACAGCAATCTTCATATCCTGCGATGTACATATTTGAACTTCTGGGTTGGGTGCAGCACAGTATGGATTAGTTTCTTGCTGAAGGAAAATGACACCATGGGTGGGATTCGAACCACTGACACTCTAGTTGAGAGGCAAAATTTGGAACCACTAGACCACGATGCTTGTGTACCTTTGCGTCATCAACTCCATGGTAGAGACTAAAAAAATGTTCTCATATTAAAAGATCACTTTTGTAAAAAATTTTGCTGTGAGCCAGCTTCCTATAAAAGATTGCATTAAAAAAAATAATAATTTTGCTCTTGCAAATTGTGTGAATAATCACAGAAACGAGATTGAAAAATATTCCTGTTCTGTCTCCTCATTCTACTAAGATCATTTTGTTTATTAAGAATAAAACAAACTTGTGTTTACTTGTAGGAATCATGTGTACATACTTTTCTTCCATTATACTATTTCTTTGTGATTATGGCTCATACATTTGACTAACCAGTGGGACTTTGTAATAATAATTATGAACGGCTTTTATATAGTGCTTATCAACTTTTCATTAGAAGAGTGCTCTACAATTGCAGCATTATTACCAGTGCAGCTATTAGGAGCATAAGCATATTCAAGGAGTAAATTCCTACCAGGTACCCATTCACCTCTCCTGGGTTGAGTGTAGCTTAATGTGGATACATTTCTTGCTGAAGGAAATGAATGCCATGGGTGGGACTCGAACCTACTACCCTCTGGTTGAAAGGCGAGAGTCATGACCACTACAACACGGCGCTTCCACCTATGACATTGTTCAAGTAATCATATCCGATTAAAAAGGGAAAACCCAAACATGTTTTAAATCATTAAAATGATTAATTTCCCCGTGTGAATGTCTCTATCATGTGCACTGCCCGAATGAAGAGCCGTGCATGATTTATGGTTTTAATTTCACAAATGGATTGGCTCCTCCTCACTTCTCTTTTGAGCAGAACATTTTACCATGTTGGAACATGCATGCATGACACGGTTCAATGAAGAACCAATGGATCATTTCACCCATCCTCAATGTCATGGTTTTCATTTTGGAGATGCACAATCATTTTAAAAGGTTTTCAAACGTCATTGTTATCTGAATAGAAGACAATTTGTTCTGTGTGTTTGGACATGAATGTCACAGATCTGTAGATTTTGAGCCTCAAGTAATGGTAATTGATTATATTTTCCAAGGTTAGATTATCCAAACAAGGATACATAGTTTATTCATATCATTTACTTGGCAATAGAAATGCTGAAACATAATACATTACCCATTCTCCATGTTCTAAGGGTCTTTTGCACTTTGGGTGACATCTTGATAACTTCCATATTTAGATTCATTTAGTGTACTGATTTGTACCAGGCAACGAATTAGAAAGGTGAAGAGAAAATTAGATAGAGTTTAAAAAAAGAAACAGGATACAGAATTGTAAGATAATCTTGAGAATGTAGATGAATAATTAAAAAGATCATATGAACTATGATGACCTATTTTCTCCCCTTCTATAACACCACTCTGAAGAACTACGAGTATAATCTCCCTATAGATT
>BQKZ01003205.1:6982-18848 GCA_036244855.1 Temnopleurus reevesii
TCAATGTCAAATAATTTCTTTCAAGTGTGTCACATGACACTTTAGGTTTTGATAGCATAATCAATTCCTGATTGGGCAAAACAAAGTTTGATTCCAATTAGACTATCTCTGCAAAGAGGAATATGCTCATGGAGATGAAACAAGCAATTCACTTGCGCACTTAGACGTTTTTCTACTGAATATCCTAAGTTACATTACATTAAATTTTACAAAAGTATATCATACCTTCTAATTCTCTTTTGCGATTCTCAATCAACTCGTTGATGACTGATGATACAACATGTGTCTTGCCACTACCACCCCTGCCAAGCAACACGGTCACTGGTTGCTGACAGATGTGTTGTGCTGCCCTCAGCTGACCAGCATCAAAGTTATATTGGGTAAAGTCGCAGGCTTGCAGGGTGAAAGGATTAGAGTGATGCTTGCGAACTAGCTTGTGCAGTGATGAAGCGATACTCTCTTCGTACCGACGGTACTTTGTCCAATGAAACATCGTTTGTGCTGGAAAGTGCCCTCTGTTAATAACAGACAAATATCATTGATTGTACCGATTATTTTCCTTCTGTTTGATCCGCAATCTACTGAAAAAGCCAATATTTTAGCAAACATAAATATAGCAATTTTAGCAAATTCACAGACTTAGAGATCTTTTCATACATTAGTGAGTTGATATTTCCACATTTTTTAACAATTAATGCACAGAAGTCTACACGTTTTCTAATAAGTGAAAATATTAGCAAATCCATGGTTGGTAAATTCGTGAAAATTAAACGCAAAAAAAGTTCCAGATTATATCATTTTATATCATGCATTCTTATTTTCTATGCAGTGCGTTGTAATTCTGAAAATAGTAACCAATTTTAAGAGAATCTAAATGATTTTATCAGTAATGGATATGAAGAACAAATGTTATAAGAAAATATTAAATAATAGCTTGAATACTTATAGAGAAAACTAAAAAAAGTGTTTTATATTACATGTGTCGGGTACTGTTTAGGCTAAAATGTCACAAACAAAGGCTGGCCATGTTTTGCAATGAAACATATCATTGGAATATTAATAATTTTCTTTTGCACCGACCATTTTTTCTTAAAACTTTCTTTAAGATCTGGTCGTCTGAGTTTTTTTTCCAGTATCAAAATCAAAGAAAGATTCTTCTGACAAAGACCCAGCCTTTAGCTCACCTGTGTTCTTCAATATCCACCACCTCCCTCTTCTCCAATTCTTTGAACACTTCTAGGTTAAACGGGAAGTCCTTGATCGCATCCTTCCACCATTCTTTCCTGACTTCCTTTCTCCACAGATATGTATGCTTTCCTCTCATGCAACCAGACCGGGTAATATCATAGAGCTTCAAACACATCGCCATCTCCTTTGAGAGTTTTGGGGCCAAGGGTCTATCTGCCTTGGAGCGTGATGTGCTCGGCTTGGCGATGGCCTGGTTAGCCGTGGATGTCGACGGTTGGTTGGCATGGTCATGTGAATGGGGGTTGATCTTGGCTGTACATTTGAACAGGTTGTCAGGTATTAACCCAGTATTGACGAATCCTTGGAATTTGGCCTCAATCCAGCCGAATCCATGCCTCATCATAGACTGCAAGATGTGGAAATTATAGATATCATAAAATGAAAATAACAATATTAATAGGTGCAATAAATAAAGCAGAAGTATAGACTCTGCTAAGTTCTCAGGACGCTTTGCATTATTATTACCCTGGCTTCAGCCCTAGGGTACACCAGCGCACATAGCATTTAAAGGAATAAAAATTCCTCCCAGGTACCCATTCATCTCACCTGGGTTGAGTGCAGAATATCTTGCTGATAGAAATCAATGCTATTACTAATTAGTCGGTTTTGAACCTACGATCCTCAGTTTAAAAGGCAAGAGACAAAACCACTGCACAAGCATTGAATAACCAAATGTAACTCATTTATTAGTTATAATCATCAAACAATGCACTGTACATAGGCAAATATGTTACTTTTGTCATTGTAACTGGCTTTTGCCTAAAAACTGCAATCCCTGTACATGTGACAATGAGGAACTGAAAGAAAGACATCTTTACCACAAGACCTACAGTGTACTGCATTCTTTTGAAATGCAATGAATTACTGTAATCTTATCTACACCATTGAAATAAATTTCCATAAAACCTTCATCTCAAGTCTCAACAATAGCGACGAATGCAAAACTCACTGTTTGGCACGTAGTAGATTGGTCTGTACACATACACAGAACTAAGAGTAAATCCAGTAATCATTTGCCTAATCAACTGTATAAAACTAAATCTCTCTCGATAATATTACATACCTGCCAACCGAAAATCAGACTATTAGGTGATATCAATATCTTTGGAAACCCACAGTTATTAAGAACAAAATAACACGAATACACAACCACCTATATCCCAAGCCACATGTCCGTCACCGAATAGCATGCCAATGAGGAAGGGGAAAAATGCAATGGAATTAAAAGTTTTTCTTGTATGCCTTTGTGCATCAGAGGTAAAAATTGAGAACACCATTTTTGTCAGAACCACAAAAACTTTATAAAAGGATTAAAAACAAATTCTCCCCAGGAAACAGGTGCATTACATGACAATTGTCAGTTTGTTATCATTCATTGATTACTTTTTATTTTGGTATCCCCCTATGAATCATAAAATGACAGGAAAATAAGGGTTCTGATTTTGGGTTAGCAGGTATATACTACAGTGTATGAGCTTGAAATTTACCGTATAGAATCCTAGGTCCTCAGGATGCTGCCTCCTAATTGCATCAAAGACTCCCAGATGCTTTATCGTCTCTGCATACAGGACTAAGAATCCTCTTTCTCCGTACAGGAGAGGGATCAATTTGAAGAGGCATGGATACTTGTAACATCGGTACAGAAGCGACAGATCAGCTTCCGCTAGAATAAAAGGAAATGACATACAAGTCATTACAATTATATAGAAACCACATGATCCTCAAGGATTATGGCTACATCGTTACACCTTGTACACGCTACACCTTGTACACGCTACACCTTGTACAAGGTGCTAATAAGTGCTTGATCAAATGCCCCAAGTGAAAGTCGCACTTGAGGAAGTATTTTTGGAAGAAAGGCATCAAGCAAGTGATTTTCAGCTTTTTATTAATTTGCTTATCAGGCAAATGCTGCAAAAAGGTTTCTACTAAACTAATTCCTAAAAGAGGCCCATCTACTAATCAAATCAGAGTTCATCTTTATTCTTTCCTTTTCTTTTTTTTGTACTTCTCTTCTGCCTTTTCCACTTGTTTATCAGGGACCTGTGCTAAAAAATTGGATGGATATTAACCAATGCCACATTCTAAATTTTTACTTACTACTAAACAACAAACAGTTTTGCTACGTAACAGATAATATAGTTTTCAGATATTAGGCCCTGTAATTCATTCTATGAAAAGGGATAAAAGAACAACTTTTGAAATCATCATCACACAAGTTACTCACGATCCTTCCTCTCTTTCTTCTTGCCTTCCTCATCCTTTTGCTCCTCCCTTAGGGACCTGGTGCCATCAAAGCATTCATTATAGGGATCAAAGCGATTCATGATCACCATGGCAACCTGCATCAGTGGTAGCTTATTCGGATCTCTAGAAGCAGGATCAACCTTGAGCATACTCTCCAACGTTGCAAAGAACTGCGCGAAGGTGTACCTCTGAGCTACGTGGTGCATCTCAAAATAATCCCAAAAAGCCTGTCTCATCTGAGCATCTGCTGAACCGGGGCAATGGTCCTTGAAGATTTCATTCAGAAGCTGCTGAAGGAGGGATTTCACTGCAGCGCCCTCGCGGAGCGCGTACGTTGGCCATCCCACCCAGACATAGATGTTCCCTTCCTTACTGGCTTTGAAAGTAATATTCCACCATGGGCCATCCACAAGGAACATTCCCTTGACTCTGATTTCTTTTGGCCTTCCATTCCCTTTCTTCATCATCATCAGACCTGTGGGAGGACAAATGAAATCACAATAATAATAACAATAATAAGAATATGCAGGGCGCTACTAACCCACTTGCCCGTATGCCTGGGGCAACAAAATGAAGCTGTCGGGCAAGTAAATAAAATTGGTCACTTGCCCGAAAGGGCAAGTAGCAGCTTTTTCTAGTTTTCACCTACATACATGTACAGATTGGCATAGGCCCTCAATTTAGAGTACAGAAAATTTTGTTCGGGCACGCGATTTAAAAACTTGGTTGCATGGATTTCAATTCAGGTGATTGCGCATTCCAATAGTGCTGCACGATATTGCTTTTTCTTCTATTCGATTATCGTGAGCTCAAATATCATCAATATGGTGATATATCGTGCTCACATTGACTATCACGAAAAAAATAATCAATTACTGCCTTCTCCTCTTATTGTCAGTTGTTTGGGGTAAAAATGCTGTGCCCCGACTTTTATTCATTGCCAAACCTGATCACAACTGCCATTAAGTATTTTATCAACAAACTCAAGGAGAAAATGAATAGAAAACAGATGTTTGCCAGAGCTAAAAAATCATGTAGTGCACGTTTTTACCTTTCCCTCATAATTTATGGCAGTTTGTTTCATTGTTTCATTGTTTTAATTAATCTTTTTTTTGCTAAAAAATTCAATATTGACGATATCCTTTTCAATATCGTGCGACGGAGATATATCAAATAATTACAAAAACGCGATATTGTGTATTCACCACAACTTCAATATCGTGATAACTCGATATATCGTAATTAATATCGTGCAGCACTACACTAGTTCTAATCCCCTTTTTTATAATAATAGGAGGAAAATGTCATTAGATCAACGGATTTCAATGTAGAAAGGCTTTAACTTACGTTCCTGTGAAGGGCGGGATGTAGGCCTGGCAATGGCTATGTCCTCATCAAAATCCATAGCTTCCATGAAATTATCCTCCTCCTCCACCATCTCATCCCCCTCAGTATCATCTCCATCTCCTTCATCACCTCCTCTCGCTCGTCTTGCTGCCTCCTCATCTTTTCGAGTGGAGGGAAAATATCCTGTGATCTCGATTATCTCACCCTCTTTGGGATCTTGATGAGGTTTGGATTTCGGCATGATGTAGCAATTTGTCTCCTGAAAGAATCAAATTGAGACATAAAAGTTAAAACAGCTAGGAAACTCAAGAAAATGCTCTGAGAAAGCAATACTTTTTTTTACTAATTAAAAATAAAATAGATCTATGAATATGATGCTGTTTTTTACAGAAATCCACTTACCCACCCGTAGTGCCAGGTCGGCTAAACGGTTTATCCCCATCTCGTCCAATGACCGTTTCGTCCAAACGCGCTTCGTCTAACATTACTCATTAGGTCGTCCAATTACCGTTTTGTCCAATATTCATTTCGTCCAATAGCCGCTTTGTCCAATAACCAGTTTGTCCAATATCCTGTTAGTCCAATAGCCAATTTGTCCATTAACGTTTGGTCCAATAATCAATTCGTCCAATAGCCATTTGGGCTAACATCATTTCGTCCAATCTGGACAACCTGATGATAGGACAAAGTGACACTAAACAAAGCGGTAATTGGTCGAAGTAGGACTAGACCATATGATAATTGGACGAATAGGCAATTAGACAAAGTGAAGATGGACCATATAGTTATTGAACGAAATGGCTATTGGACGAACGGGATATTGGACAAATTGGTTACTGGACAAAGCGGCAATTGGACGAAATGTTTATTGGACGAAATGTTAATAGACGAAGTAATGTTGGACGAAGCACGTTTGGACGAAACGGTCATTGGACGAGATGGCATTGGACGAGATGGCAGTTTACCGGCTAAACTGCCAAGACCTATTAATAATGGATCAGGCTCCAGTTTCTTCTGTCCATCACAATATTTTTCAGTATGTCAGAAATTCACAGAGAATTTAAATGTCAACAACAAGAAAAGCCTAGCATGCCTAGGCTTAATACAAATCATATTTTCGATGTTTTCTTTTTTAGAACAAATTACATGTAGGGCGAGGTTGGAACTGCTCATTCATGAAGCCCCAAAAAATTGTTTGGAGTCCCTAAACACATCAAAATCTGCATATACAGTGTAGTTCCTAGATTCTAGTCTCAAGCTTAGTTACTTATTTATAATATAATTGTGGGCACTCGGAGTCGGAGGCCTCACATAAATATGACAAAGAGTGCACGTGTCGTTAGTTACTGTATAGTGTTTATGGTCCGCTCATATGAAGGCACACTTAATAAAAAGGCGCGCATTCAAAATGCGCGTTTTATCTATGGCAAATACGCGCTAGAAAAACTTTGTAGCTTGTCTATGCATGGGACTAAGCCTTAGGTAGCTCGATGCCATCTAGCTTCCTATTCGGGCTTCATTTGACATTACACTTTATGTTATCATTCTCTTTTATCAAACTGACATTTACATTTATATTTACATTGTATGGTTATCTTACGTGCCCTATATATTATAGCTGACTAACGTAAAATGTAAAATACCAGATTTAAAACGTTAATATTCATGAATCCTGGCTTGAAAGTTGGATATAATCGAACTAAGCCTTAGGAAGCCTTTCCAAACATATTTTGCCAATGCAGTCAAGAATTGGGCACAAAATCGTAAGTTTTCTCTAATAAAATACCAATGATTTTATACTATTTCATATTAATCTTTAGAATTTATATGACATTAGGAAGTAAAAAATGTAGCAATAAAAGTTGATAATTATTGTTTATTTGATCGGCAAAAAGTAGTGCGTGCCTTTAAATGTGTTCCAAAAACTACAGTTTGAAAGACGTTGTCGGAAACTGCTCCTCGTAGATGATTTTTGCGTTTTCTCTGTTCAATATTTATATCTTTATAATCTTCAGAATATTCTCCTTCGAGTGATACCAGATTCAGTGACTGACTTAGTCTTATATATTTTACTGTTTTATGTTTGCTCAGAAATAAGGTGCACGTGCTATACTGCTAAACCTGACAATAGACTGTTATTTATCTATAATCTAAATAATCTATCTAACACAGTCTAGATTAGAATCTAGGAAGGAACATGACTGAAACTTACCCTGGCCTTGTCTCAGAATCATGTCCTACTATCGTCCATTCTGGTACGACGTGGAAAGCAAGCAGTGTTGGTGTTACTGTCGAGCTACCATTGAGTGAAGATCATGAGATTCCCTGCCCCTGGCCCTGGGCCTGGGGCGTTGCTGGCCGTAGCGTCTCGGTACCGTTTTTTGCAGTTTCTTCCCCTGGCCCACGTCGGGCTAGAGGCTAGAGCTCTCCTCCCTCTTGCAAAAGCTCCTCACTTAGCTTAGCGCCGCTCCTAACTTTAGTTAGTTACGGTACGGTACACCGCAAGGGACGCGGTTCACACTTTATTATTTTTCATGATATTCCCTTAACAGCTATAACTAAGAGTTCGGACAAATAAACTT
Source organism: Temnopleurus reevesii (assembly GCA_036244855.1). Taxonomy (NCBI): domain Eukaryota; kingdom Metazoa; phylum Echinodermata; class Echinoidea; order Temnopleuroida; family Temnopleuridae; genus Temnopleurus; species Temnopleurus reevesii. Next base: position 14,407 of record BQKZ01003205.1, read on the forward strand.
GACTGTATTCGAGTTTCAAGCTACTTTAATCTCGTCACCATGTCGACGGGCGGACGTTTCCATGTTTCTCCCCGTACGTCCGTCGTCGCGCCGCGCAAACAAAAATCCCGCGCCAATAATTATATGCACAGAGATATTAGCGCGCCCTCTCGCTTTTATTTTCGGTGTTGCTTTTTGCACTCACTCTGCGCTTGCAGCAAAATGCAGTGCATTGATAGAGTCTAACATAATTATACTGCATTTTCTTTTACTAAAGCCAATTATGACTAGTGGCCAGTGCAATACAAAAAAAAAAAAAAACTAAAATGAAATTTTCCACAAGCCATTAACATGTCAAATAGTGCCTTAATCACCAAACGACAGCTAAAACAAAATGCTTCCAATCACTTATGCATTGCTTTCTAAGGAAATAATGTTTGATGCTAAAATGAAAAATCAAAATTGTACACGGTGAGGTGAGCTGGGCTCTCGAAAATGAAATTTTGCATATGAAGTCAGTTGGCTTTAACTTGGGAAAACGCATGCCTCGATGGTAATAATGTTCTGCTTCCTCTTTGCTTGTGGTCATTGATAAATCTTTTAAAATACTCCTGTATTTTTACTTCTTCTTATATGCCTTTGATTATGAGTATATTTATATAATATTGGATGGCAATAAATGGAATACCAGGGAATATTGCACGAGTTAGTGCAATATTGGCCCTAACGAGTGCAATATTCCCGATATTTCATGAAATGAAGCCATCCAATATAATTATTATTATCTTTACATATACCAGAAGGCTGGTCACTGCTTTGCGCAAACGTAAAATTGAAGCCGTACAATATGGCTTAATATTGTACGGCTTAAAACTCTCATATAGATAATAATATGTGATAAGCAACAAAGCGTCTAAAAGGAATGTTATACGTTTATTATTTTTTGTTGGTGTTGATGCTTCAATTTATTTATGTTTGTCGTTTATGTAACTTTGACCACAATTCTATGTTTAAAGGATTGAAAATCAATACTCTAAATTGGATTGAATTAAATAAGTCATGGTGTTAATAATGAAATAATAATGAAGTAGGCCTACTTGCTGTCGATGTGCAATAAATCTTTGATGTATGTACAATAATGCATGCATAATCGTAATTTACCAGTGTTTCGATGATAATCACCACCTCATTTATAATGATGCCAAATCATTTTCCAATATTTCTTTCTCTCTCTCATCTGGCTCCTCGTTCCACCATATTCATAATCTTACTCATACATTTTCTCTATGTCTGCCTTTTCTCTTCAACTATTCTCCCTTCTGCTCTCTAACCTCTTACTGTATTACTTAAATTATAATTTTCAAATATCCGTTCTCCTTTATTCGTTTTTATTTTATCAAAAATATATTTCGTCTCTTGTTTTTTTTTTATAGGCGACCCCAACTAAAGCTTTGGTTTTAAAGCCTTTGTCTCCTTCATTTTTTTTTTTATTTTTACTCTGTTATCTTGTACATTATGGTTTTCGAAAACTTAAGAAATAAGTGTTTATTCAATTAAATGCGAGGGGAAAAGGGGGGGGGGGGATAATCCTATCTAATTGGGCCGAATCATAATGTTTACATGGAAAATCAAATTATCGCCCCCATACTATTGGCCAACCCTGAATCTGCTCCTTATCGGCACATGCTATAGCCTATAGCTAGATTTAAAAAAACATGAAAAAAAATATTATTAACAGAAAAAATAACGAATATAACATTATACTCACATAATGACGGGAAACGTTATTAAAATTAAGGTAAACAAAAAATTAAGGTAAACAAAAAATGTGTACAGGAATTAGACGGAAAATATTGATGGTTGAGCAACAAAATGCCTAAATATAGACAAATAAGTAAATTAGTTCGTAAGAAAAAGCAGCCATACATTTTCAGTAGATGCGTGGAAACAGACATAATCGACAAGAAAATAATAATGCTGATACAATAAGTCCCTCGTGCAGCGTTTCCACGCTTTAAGACGCCCCGCCCCCGGGGTCCCAATGCAATAAAACGTTTTAAGGGAGATAGGTTTGACACCTCCCTCTTTTGACGTGTAAGAACAATAACATTGATTTTAATCCTCATTAATCTCCTTGGCTTCATTAATCCCTTAGTTCATTAGGAACAACAATGCCCTCTATTCGTCAAAAGTCGTGATTTATAAGCTTTTGGAAACGAAAGTGGCAATCATGCTCCCAAGCGCTTTATTGAATACCCATCCCCTTTTAGACCTGCACCCACGCATTTAACCCGGCATTTAGGAGTGACAGATTACTTTCAGTATGTGTAAAGTCTCTATCCATCAATCAAATATGACAGAATGCATTTGATCTTCGTAAATACGATCAGTCTCTGAAATCCAGATCCATTAATGATTGTGTACATAGAGCAGCCACAATAATTCGCTGGAAGTTGAGAGGTAGACAGCAATTTGCGTCGTTTTATACCGGATCGCCGCATACACGCCCTCTGTAATTATGTGAGTATATATTATATTCAATTCACAATTTTTAATTTAATGATAGTTTTTTTATGGAATATTCTTCTTTACAGGCAAAGCTCTGGAGAGACTGACACGTACCGTGTTCAAAAGCGACTCGATTTATATACCAATTCGGTTTATGTGTTGATTTTTACGCTAATTTCTAACTGGGGGGGGGGGCTTCGGCTATGCTTGTCTATAGACTATCTCCACACTGACATGGCAACACACCTGGCTCAGAACTCAACCTATTGAATAGTACTTTTGTTCATCTATGGAAGCTTTCCATTCATGGCCGCCTTTTTCGTACAGTGATGAGAAGTCAAATTCGTGTATAATGAGACTCGATATAAAGGAATGACGTATAAATAATTGTATAATGATGACTGACCGTTCAGACGCATTTTACGACCCAACTGAGTAAAAATTCTATGCAGTTTCCCGCTATAAATTGGTATCGTTATTTTGCCGTTAATACGCATCTTCATCGTTTAGTCATATTTAGCTCATATTATTAGCATAGTGTTTTAGCGTTTGAACACCATGAAACGTCTAACGCAATTAAAAGAGGGTCGTGATATTAAGATATTTGAAAATTCACAATGTTTCAGAATAATCCGACTTTGTTAAAAATCTCACAGTTTGTTCATTTCATTTTACTTCATCCACTGACATCGCAACTTTTCAAGGAGTTGGTTCGATATCATTTGAAAATAGTGGGCCTTAAAACCGATTCAAGTATATACTTCAACTTATTCTATGAGAATGATGACTAGTACGTAACCACTTTTCACAATGTTTCACTAAAATGACGAAATTTATCATTCCGGATGTTCGTCATTGTCATTTTTTTCCGTCTATCAACTTTTCTCCTTTCCTAGTCGGATGTTGAAATTACATTAACACAGGACTGTCGCATCATGGCTTCCAGTCGACAAAATCAAATCATCTAATTTAGGATTTCTGAGCAGAAACGTGATTCGTAGTCCTGTATTCGACGTTCTCCAACATTTTGTAAATCTAATCAAGGAATTATCACTAGTTGATCTAATATACTTCGTAATCGACCGCTCAGGAAACTTGAGGAAAATCTAATCAGTTTAGCGACATTTGTTTTCGAAGAATTTGGTAGTGGAAATTCCACCTGTACAGTTATTTTTTTCCATTTTACCGGTATTGATACTCTTACATCATTATTTACAGATTTGAGTGTATATAAGATGAAATTTATTTTCAAATCACGAACAGTAATGTTCTGAAAGAACCTTCTAACAAACTCGTAGAGTCTAGCATGTGAGCTTCAGAATCATTTTCCAGTCAACTTTACTTGCAAATATCAAACGCCGTATGCAGGCAAAAAAGCTTGCTTATAGTTTTCAGTTGATATAAAATACTGCAGACTTAGAAATCTATTCTGACTCATTAGGAAAGATATTTGCGGTACATTAAAATTGGAATATCAATGAACTTCATAGAAGTGTTTTGTGAATTACCAACTTATCAGTGCTATCTGGTGTGTTGGCTGACGGTCGTGTAATAATCCACCATCGTCTTTTTTTTTAGTAGCTCAGCTCTTTGAAGATATGGCACCGGAGTCATTGGCACTTTGGAGCAAAGCGATGTCGACATTGCTGTTGATCCTGATATCGATGACGAACCCCCTACCAGCCGGTAGCAGAGCCGTGGTCAGCTGGCCGCTCGTCGCAGGTGACATGGAGGTCGATGATCACCGTGGGGTGAGGAGTGCTCTCGAGATTCCGAGGTCGACGAGGAAATCAAGTAGGAGGGATGACGTCAAAGAAACCAGGGAACCTTGGGAAATAAATCAAGGTGAGACTTTATCTTTTGAATATAAATTTCAATTGAAAGTGAATAAGGGGAGGGAAATTCCCAGGCGAATAGCCCCCATGCGAGTCAGAATAAGAAGGGGGGGGGGGGGG
>BQKZ01003205.1:18943-29210 GCA_036244855.1 Temnopleurus reevesii
GGTAAATTTCAAGGTGGTTGACAACCCCTCCCCCTCCCGTCGTCATATCCAGGTTGCGCTCATGATATGATAAAATCCTCTGTTATATAATATGTTTAGGACATGCATATTGAAATATGATTTAATCTTTATTCCTCTCCAGATATCTGTCCACCACCGCTTGCCCACCTCTGCAGTTTCAGCATTCGAACTCCAAACGGTGAAAGTAAGCAAACATAATGTTAGAGGAAAAGTGCAGCCAGCAAATTGCTTTTCAAATAGAAACAGAAAATCAGACCATGGAAACCGAAACAAGTTTAAAGAAAATCAGACAACTATACAGTCAGCAGTTATGAATTTTTAATGGCATAAACCGTCTTTGTTTAACTTTTAGACATTACCCGGAATATTTATGATGAAAACGGCTGGATTCTACTTTAAAGGAACAGTTACGCACTTTTGTTATTTACTTAAGATTTGTTTATTGATTTAAAATATTTAAACAGGATAACAAGATCAGTTATATACAATATAGAAATTGTCTTAATCTTAGTCCTGGAGCAAATACCCGAATATCATATAATTATTAAACTAGAGTTAAATGAAAGTATACAATATTATAATGAATCCAACGCATATATTTATATTTTCCTGGAGAAGGGGTGGGGGGGGGGGGGGGAGACAGCTCTGCCAAGCGGTGGTCAAATTTAAATCCCCTCTGCCCCTATTGGCAAATCATGGATCCACCGCGGACCTTAAATGAATTATGCAATCGATCTCATGTCATTGTTTATTCTTAATGACGCAATGATATTTTGCTTTTATGCAAGATTGCTTTGTATTCTGACATTCATCTCCTCTTATTGTTAAATTTATTTTCTTATCTTGTTTCCAATCAATGCGTCATGCGCATGATGATCAACACAATGTGAACCTGTGCTTTACACCAGTAACCACGTCTATCATGCACGCACCCAGGATAGCGAGACCCGGGGGAGGGGTCTATATACTGTTCGCGCCCTTCGCAGCAAATTTGGCGCCCCGGGGGCTTAGCTGGGCTGACAAGACTTTCAAAAAAGGTCATCACCTCGAATTCGGCGCACTTCTCGGTGACTTTGGCATCATTTTTGCCTAAAATTTGGCGCCCCTAGCTCGATCTAACCCGGCACGGTGCCTGCGCCCATGATTATTATCATTTTTTCTTCTTCTCTTTCAGCACAAAACTCGTTCGTGACTCCTTTCTTTGAAGGGGACATCGTTCTCGACTGGGAGCAACGGAGAGACATCGGTCTCACTAACATGAGCCCGACATCGCAGCGACGTCGGAACCGCCATCATAGACCAAGGCGAGCCATTGTCAAGGGCCGGGATCTAAGATGGCCAGACGCTACCATTCCTTACACCATTGACCCTGAGTTTGGTAGGAACATTGATTTTTATTAACTTTAACAGGAGGGATGTGCGCCAAATACCGGGAAGGGTTGGGGGAGGGGAGTCACATTATTTAGTCAAAATAAAGCACAGGCTGTTAAAAACACCCCAATCTTTTTAACATGCTGAATCAACATATTGCATAAACACATTCAAAAGCTGTATAGATATACTCTTTGAGATACTATCCGATCATTATTCATTCCTATTTGTTATTTAATTATTTACTTGTTTACTTATCCAGCTTATTATTTACATATCTATCTATTTCTTTATTCATCTACTCATTCTTCTTCGTCTTCTACTTCTTTTTTTCCTTCTTCTTCTTCTTCTTCTTCTTCTTCTTCTGCTTCTTCTTGTTCTTCTTCCTTTTTTTTATCTATTTACTTTAATATACATTTTTTTTTCTATTTATATTTTGAATGTTTTTTTAAATATTTTTAAAGATTTTTATTCATTCATTTAATATTTTTTTTTAATTTATTTATTATCATTATTTTATTTATTTATTTATTTTTTTTTTTGGGGGGGGGGCAGATGCTGTCCAATTGAACAGATCTGCTATTGGGAAACATTCGGCTACCTTTCCCGCCCCTCCAAAAAATCAGCAAGAGAAAGATTATGTTTGTTAGTCATTTAACAATGAAACAAATTTCTTGTAAACACATTTATCACTTTTTTTCACCAGATCAAGATGCTGTTCGACTAATTAGATCTGCTCTGAGGCACTGGCAGCAGAATACTTGTATCAGATTTACACCCAAAGAATCTTCTCATCGCGACTATCTTAGATTCGCCTATTATCCTGGGTAAATGTCAAATACATGTATTATCATTATCTTTCCTCTAAATTAGTTTGTTTTGTTATTTTGGGAATTTTTGAGGAGCGGGGATCAAGCCGTCAATATTTGATAGATTGACGCATACGTAGCGATGGACAAGTTCATTTTCATATCGGAAATTAATGAAATAAAAATGTGCGTGCGGACCGTGGGGAGGAGGGGGGGGGGGGGCACCAGAGGTAAATTTGGGGCGCCAAATTTGTGGTGAAGACTTCGGGGACTCAAAATCCTGGATGCGCGCATATTTCCAAAGTCGTAATGCACAGAAGCAATATATATATATTTCAAACAGGACAAAATGAAAGAGGTAAAATATGACGAGTCCATGTGTAAGAATTTTCAAACAGCTCAAACCATAGAGACGCAGGCGTGAACAGGGGCAAAATTGAAAACCTAAAGATCCTAAAAATTATGACGTGGATCATTTCGCGGACTCTGCTCGGATATATCCGAATAGACCCTCTTCTATCTATAAATTGAAATAGATGTGAAGGCAAATAATGAGCCGATTTGGAGCATATTTTGTACATTTTTCCTGTGCTCTCTTGATCTCTCTTGATCTATTGATATCTCTTGATCATATACATGTATCTTGATCTCTCTTCATCATATTTTAATAATACACACGCATCTCATCTTTCTCTTTAGCTGCTGGTCGTTTATTGGTCGTCGAGGCGGAGAGCAGATCATCTCTATGGGACCCGGATGTAACGTGTTCAGCACCATCGTACACGAACTCGGACACGCCATCGGATACTGGCATGAACAGGTAAACGAATCATCTTCTCGACTTTCGTCCATCTCTTGTATGTTGGCATCGCCGCCATGATTGATCTTTATCGTCGTTATATCAGTATCGTTTTGATTCTCTTCCTCATTTGCCATCAACATGATCATCTCCATCATTTTCTGACCATCAATACGGTCATTGTCGTCGCCATCATCATAATTATAACATCACCACCTTCATCATCATCACGATCATCACGATAATCATCATCTCCATCATCATCTGACATTTCCATCATTATCATCATCGTCATTGTCATCATTATCAGACCATCATCATCATTTTAACACCATCATCATCATCATCATCATCATCACCGTCGTTATCATTATTATTATCATCATCATCATCTGACATCTCCATCATTATCACTATCCTCCTCCTCATCATCATGGTTATATTCATCATTGTCATCATTAGCATCATCATCATCATCATCAACATCGCAACCACCACTCTCGTTCTTTATAATAATAATAATAATTAGATAATTTATAAAGCGCAGATACTATATGGATATAATCTACTGCGCTGTGATGTTAGAGTCTGTGGATATTGTTACTAAAATAATGCATAGGTTACAAGATATTATTGAAAAGCTTCACGAAATAAATGAGTTTTCAACAAGCTTTTAAAAACAACTACAGATGGAGATGATCTTATTTCTATTGGCAATTTGTTCCAAAGNTCAGTCATTTTCTGACCATCAATATGGTCATTGTCGTCGCCATCATCATAATTATAACATCACCACCTTCATCATTATCTCCATCATCATCTGACATTTCCATCATTATCTCTATCCTCCTCCTCGTCATCATGGTTATATTCACCATTATTGTCATCATCATCATCATCATCATCATCATCATCATCATCATCATCATCATCATCATCATCATCATCATCATCGTCATCTGACATCTTCATCATTACTACCCCCCCCCCAAAAAAAAACATCATTATTATTACCATCATCATCATCATCATCATCATCATCATCATCATCATCATCATCATCATCATCATCATCATCATCGCAAGCACCACGCTCGTTCTTTACAGGTGTATGTGGGTTTTTTTTCTTCTTCTTATACCAGTACTGTTCTTCCCAGTCTTAGTCTACCCCTCTCACCACCTCTTTCCCCGTCTCCCCTAAACGTCATCGTCAAACTATTCTCCTTCTCATTTCTCATTTTCTGTAGAGCCGTCAAGATCGAGACACGTACATCCAAATTGTCGAGCGTAACATCGCAATGGGAACGGAAGAAAACTTCCACAAGATAAACGTGGCCAATGTCACATCCCAGGGCTATGCGTACGATTTCAAGTCTATCATGCACTACTCAGCAAACGCCTTCAGTGCAAATGGCAAACCCACGATAAGGATGAAGAAGAAGTACCGCGAGCTTCTCCCCGATGTGAGTGTGAGGCTTGACCGACATAGCAACGGGCTGAGTGAGCTTGATATCGCACAGACAAGAGGGATGTACGGATGCAACGAGAGAGCTGCCCGGAAACAGAAGAAAGGTGAGCCAAAATTGGATTTTCTTTTTTAATTGTATTATATCTTTTTTGACTCATCAAAAATAGAAATAGTGACATTGATAATATAAGATACAAATATATGAAAATTGACATGATGAAATCAATGAAAGCTCGAAAGCCTACTTACAATGATGATTCAATATTTCCAAATCATGGATCAAACTTTCATTTCATTGGCATTCTTTTAGATTGATCAAGAAAAAAAAAATTGCGGATAAAGAAAACCATAAAATGATATTCGGGTCTGTTCACAAAGTTGGGATCCTTTTTGTGACATTTTATCATAACTTTAAAAATAAGGCTTATCTAAAATTGAGCATTTGATGTGATACTTGTGTTACCTTCCTGAAGCACTTAAAGAACATAAGACCTTTTGTTTTCTGATACTTTTCAAATAATATTAAAATTGAGGTTGTGGATGTAATACGGACACGGTGTCCATGTTACATCCACAACTGTTTATTTTTGGTATTACAGCACATCAGTAATACCAATCATGATAAATATTGGTATGATTACTATGGGGTACATGGGTGATGCAATCCAATAAATAATTAGATTAGGCTCATTCCTTATTCGCTTAATTTCTGATGGGAGGTGTGGGTGTAACGGTTTCCAAACATGTGACAAGAATTCACACTTTTTGGACACTTTTACATCCACAACCATCCATCAAAAAATCTGAGAATCTAGAATTTGTTTATTCCAATTTTTGTTGGATTGCATCACCCATGTACCCCATAGTAATCACGCCAATATTTATCATGATTGGTATTAGTGCAGTGATGTTCTGTAATATAAAAAATAAACAGTTGTGGGTGTAACATGGACACCGTGTCCGTATTACATCCACAACCTCAATTTTTGTACAATTTCTAATATTATTTGAAAATTATCAGAAAACAAAAGGTCTTGTGTTCTTTAAGTGCTTCATGAAGGTAACACAAGTATCACGTCAAATGCTCAACTTTAGATCAGCCTTATTTTTAAAGTTATGATGAAATGTCACAAAAAGGATCCCAACTTTGTGAACAGACCCATTCATGTTCATATTCATGAATAATATAAAGACATCTTCTTTCGACACTCCATTTACATGCGAATAACTGCTTTTGTAAATTATATAATACATGTACAGTGAAACCTCTTTATAACGAGGTCCTTGGGACGATGAAAATTACCTTGTTATATCAGGTTCCTCACTATATCATTGTTAAACATAAAAAATAGGTTCCTCACTAAATCAGGGGAGAAAACCAAAGAACTATAAAGTGCTAGGACCAATAAAATCACCTTGTTATAACAGGTATCATGCTATATCCGACCTCTTTATAATGATGTTCCACTGTACATGTAATTGAATTTGGTAGTGATATTTTTCAATTATGTCAATGCATCATCTTCTATTGCACACAGTTACCCAAGGTATAAACGAAAGCTCTGATTCTGCCGAGCTGTCCGTCCTGATTCACGCTTGAAAAAAAAAACAATATTTTGAACACATGGACACCTTAGGTAGGTGGCCAACATCATACGAACCCCCCCCCCCCCCAAAAAAAAAAAAACAGTACAGTGCACTAAGGGTACACTGATAGCTCTGCAAAGTGTGTGTGGGCAGCACACTCCACTTACGCCTCATCTTCTGAGCTGCAGTACAATGTTACCATCTTGTACAGAGAGGGACCAGGGCCATGTAACATAAAGGTTTGCGATTAATCGCTATTGGATTTTGCGATCAATTGTAAACTTTAGTACATGATTAGCTATAGACTTGCGATTGATATCAATCGCTATCAGATTAGCAATTAATTTTAAACCTTTATGTTACAGGGCTCTGGTAGTGGTGAATGACATGATTACATGGGCTAGACATTGAAAAATTATTGTGGCATTACACAAACGATAATTATTTGCCACTTAGAAAAATTATTATATAAGAAACACAATTAATGTTTCAACAACTTCATTATCTACACAGAACCTTGCTTCGAGAGCAAAAGTGGCGATGGGAGCGACTACCGCGGCGACATTGACTTCACAGAAACCGGAATAACATGTCAAAGGTGGACGTCGCAGTACCCACACGTACATGGCTACATGACGGAGGACGAGGAACGCAATAACAGAAGAGGTATCGGCAATCATAACTTCTGCCGCAATCCGGGTGGGAGGAAAGAGCAACCCTGGTGTTACACTACACTGAAGAAGACTGTATGGGAGTACTGTGATGTGAATATTTGCTAAAAGACTGTGCAACAGAGCAGGGATACATCAATAAATAGAGCTTGTGTATAAATATATCTATTTATTTATAATGAAATGATATGTGCCTTGGGGCACTGAGGTGTGAAGTGACATTGTAATTAGGTTGTTACAAATCATTTTTCAAAGCATGACACGAGATCTCTAAGTGAATGGAAAACGAATTGAAAAAAGTACATTACTCCCAAACTCTTACTAATCATTATAAATTTTTGGTAATAACAATTTCATGCAAATTTCAAAGTAGATAGGCTCCTAAACTTATATTCTTACAATATCAATTAATGGGTAATTGCACATATTGATAAATGCTAGCCTACATGTACAGTTTCCACTGTAAAACTGTATGTGCAGCTCATACAAAAATACCATGAGCACAGATCATAGTAACTCAACGGTATTGGAAAAACGTTTGTATACTTATTCCAGAAGTCCTTTCTCAAATTCCCAAACAGGAATTTTTCGTAAAATATTAATTGTTCGCATTGAGGATTCCCTATCTTGTTTAATGTTAAAGAGTATTCAATGTCCATTTCCCTGCATGTGCATCACCAGAGCCTAAATCTAGTTCTTTATACATGTATTGGTAAAATATTGAAGCCCTGGGGCCTTTCACATGAAAGATGCAATAAAATTTACAATGAATAATAATCATCAGTCTAAGGCAAAACATGTAAAACAGAGATACTACTAATTTTCAATTAATCTCATCTCTTGTATGGTCTTGCGACATGCACATATCAATAAAAATCGGTAATTTCACTGAGTTCTGAAACACTTTAAAATACCGGAAAGTTCCAATGAGGTGAAAAATACTCATTTGTTATTATATCAATTGATGTGTAACATTATTGCTTTGCTCGTTTTTATCAACAATTTGCTAAAGCATGCATTTTGATATAATAATGCACTGAGTCATTTTAAATATGCTTCAGCATGACTTCATGCTTACTGCAGCTATATCTATCGATAAATATTATGTTACAAATATTTATTTGTATTTGTGTAGTATGATATCAAATAAAATGCGACTATTCTAATTGCATAATGACATTTTGCTTCTTCAGTTACTTTTCTCTTCACTGGTTATAATGCGACTATTCTAATTGCATAATGACATTTTGCTTCTTCAGTTACTTTTCTCTTCACTGGTTATAATGTGACTGAACTGCAATATAGAATGCCTAAAAGCATTCAGTACAAGGTCACATTTATCAATATTTTGTAAAATTAAACATGAGTCTGTATGCCGTAAAAAGGTATAGGTATCTTTACAGATGTTCATATAATGGAGCATTATGGGTAGTTTTTCTAGTACGGAAGTGACCTTGCGCAGTGTAAACAATGAGTTTACCGGTGTGTACTAGAAAAACTACCCATAATGCTCCCTGATATGAACAACCATAAATGCATGTGTATTATTATCTTTTTAACTGGATCTAAGCAGTCCCTGAATGCTGTCTTGGCAGAGAATAATAGCACAATAGAAAAATGCAAAGACATTTGTGTATTTAAAAAACAGATGGTTTGCCCCAAATGGATAAAAATACATGTAGCAAGGCACTCTACATTCTAACCTCCTCTGAAGAGAGGGCTGCATTAACCTCACCTGGGTAGAGAGAAGCAAAGTAATCTTGTCTCAAGTTAGACAAAGATATCCGTATGCTTGATTTGCCTGATAGGCTGTCCACATTCAAATTGCTGAGGAGATCCCCGTTTTAGAGTTCATTCTGCATCACATGGTATAATAATAATAATAATACATGTGTCTTATATAGCGCACTTTCCACCCTGATTAGGTGCTCAAGGCGTTCAGAGCAAATTCATACAGAAAAGAAAATATACTAAACACCCAATGAAAAAATGAAAGGTAGTTGGTCAATTGCTCTCTTTATCTTTTTATTTTTGGTGATTTAGCAAAAAGGCATCTCTCTTACAGCTGGTTGGTTGAAGCATACAGAACTTGATCGAGGTGAACACTTCACAAAGAGTACCTTTTGAATGCGAGTGATGAAATAATCTATCACTTCATTGTCTAAGTTTATTCCCACAATCCTGCTTCCGCAAGGTTATGAACGACACTGTCATACTCCTCCATGAGATAAAAATTTGACGAAAATTTAATCCAAGTTTCCTTCTTCTGTTTCCTTCTCACATTAGTCTTTGTCCAGAGTTGAATAATATATTCTCATAACCACAGTTTTGTCATAGCTTAACCCTCTGCTACCCGGAGCCTTATGCTCCCCATTAAAAACTCATGGGAATGACAAGACCTCAGCAGTAGATGGATTAATGATCGTCATCTGGCCATGTTAACCGTCTTCTGGAGCTCCCGTAGAGACTGCCGACCCTGGGTCAGCAGCATCTTGATAACCATCTGATTGAATGCAATTGAAACAAAACATTTTTATTACAAATAAATATCAAACAAAAAGACAATGCAAATACAGTGAAACTTCGTTAAAATGAAGTCCTTGGGACCATGAAAATTACCTTGTTATATCATGTTCCTCACTATATCATGGTTAAAAAACAAAGAACTATAAAGAACTGGGACCAATAAAATCACCTTGTTATAACAGGTATGTCGCTATATCCGACCTCTTTATCACGAGGTTCCACTGAAATTATATAACAGAAAACATATTCATGAAATGTCCAATTATTACTTTGACCTGCAAAATAGAAATTTGTAGACCAAGTTAAGTTCACTCAACACATAGTTGTGTTATTTGGAATAGTTAACCAAAATTATGTTATAAATTCAATTACCGGTAATTATTTCACTAACAAGAATGAATTCTAACAATCCAGAATATAGAATCTAAACATATTTAGGAAACAGTAAAGGTGGAAAACAAGTGAATGAGTAGCTCACTTATTTACCTCATCTTTATGATGTTGATTCCTCCGGAACTCTTCCTTCGCCCAGGCCTTCACTTCCTTTTTCTGTGCATCATCTGGCATGGCACGCAGAGCCTTGAAGACGTCACGATACAAGGAGAGCACTTGCTGACGTAACAGAAACTACAGACATAGACATAAAAAATGATTACAGCAAAGCCTCCTTTAACATGGTGTAGTCTCCTCATTCACTTTTCAATTGAGTTAGTCAGTTGATACACAACACCTCCTCATCAAACACAATAAAGGATTGTGTAAAAAATATAGCATACCTTTTTTGGTTAATACAAAGTCAGACAAAGGCACATTACTTTTTTAACTTCCAATTAAATCTTTTCTCAAACTAATGTTAAAGCTTTTGGAAAAAAAATGTATGCATGGCCATGGATGTATCGTCAATTTGTTTAGGTCCCCTGGCGATTTGAATGAGACAATTTGTATGGCTATAAGATGTGTGTGAAAAAAGCAAGATTTCCTGGCCATATATATATATATATATATATATATATAT
>BQKZ01003206.1:6860-22804 GCA_036244855.1 Temnopleurus reevesii
GCCCCATTTACAAAATCCTGCTTTTGAGTCTCACTGCGGAAGGCATTATGACGTCACTGAATTGGATGACGACATCTGTTGCACTTTCATCAAGGTAGTATGTTGCAATAAGTGAATTTCTTGACATGTCGACATCAAAATGTTGTGACGTCATAAAGTCTACCATGCTCAATTGCCTCCATGATAAGATAAACTTACATCAGTTTTTTTTCGGTATGAAGACGGAGTTGACGCTGGATCTATATTTTGCCCATGCAGATGCGCTTGCATAATGGGATGACATGATTTGCACGGCGAACATACAAGTTTTAAAAGAAAGAAAAATGGCGAGTGAAAAAAGACAGAGTACATGCAAAAATGAGGGCAGTATATCATTTGTGCATGAAAGGAAATATTGGGGCTCATTTCCCTATTTGATTTAAATCCTGTTTGAATGGCTATTATCTGCAGTTGTCAGTTAGATTTATGAGCAATTTTTCTTTTGCTGGTATGAATAGGCGGATCCATTCGGATTTGTCATTAAACAAACATAACACCAATTTTGTCATAAAGGGGAAATTCACCCAGACATTGATGTTCCCTTAGTGTGTGGAGAAAAAAACACACACTAAGTAACATTCAGAGGCACACCTAGTGTGCAGGAATTAAAGGGGAACCAACCCCTGGAATTGTGATATTCTCATTGAAAAATCAGATTAACAAACTGTGAAAATTTGAGCAAAATCGGAATACCCGTTCACAAGTTATGAAATTTCAGATTTACAGAGATTTGACGATCACTGCCGCTCATGGGGATCCGTGCGTTCAGCAACACCGACGGGATCTGTGACGTCATGTCGAACAGCTGTCATTCATTTTCAGTACATAGATTTTACTTCATTATAGCGATGTTTCGAAAAACTGCATGGTCAATATATATACCTCAATTTGGAATTACCATCATTCTTTTTTAAATGCTTGCAGAATCGATGTGGCTATATCACATTTAAATGAACAAAAAAAGTTGTCTTATTTCCCGGAAAAAGAGGAAAGTGTGAAATTTTGTTTAGAGAGTGAATTGGGATCTATTATTCTACCATATTACCATCACACTTCACACTTTATGCCAACATTGCTAACTAATATTAGTAGTGGAATTGAAAGGTTTGAACATTCTTTGAACACCTTTGAACACTGTTAATTTGATTATATGATTTTGCAAGAATTTAACAAATTTTTAATCATATTTTTCGTCATCATTGCTAGCACGGCACATCAATGTACGGAGGAAGTTCCCTTTATTATGCGTAAGTGGGTGAAAGCATGATAGAGATGGAGAGAGAGGGAGTTAAACGGGGAAAGTTTTCCTGGTTCAACTGCCAATCCCTCCTTCTTTATATGCTTCATAATCATTTGCTGATGTTTGAGAAAGGTTCCTGATTAATCACAAACGTCCACTAAATTATGACCAACTCGACCGATCCCAGTACATGATTTCAATTTTTATTTTGTGATAACAAACACCATCACACTCTCAGCAGAAATTTTGTGCATTCTTATCCCCAATAAATGCTTAATTTCCAGGCTTTACTGATTTCAAACAAGTGAGTTTTTCTACCCGATCCGTTGTTATTTTGACTAGCCGTTCCACTATCATTTCACAAAGTATTTGATTGTACTAGAATTTGTAAAGAATAGATCTTTTCTTCGGTGACTTTCAATCTGTGCCCCACTTACTCGCTTTTGTGTTTGTTATGTTTGCCCACTTGATCAACGTTTCGTACAAGTTTACAAACGTTTTTTTTTATAATTAATTTCGTTTTGCCATTCTTAGACTGGATCTATGAACTGTTGAACAAACATTATGAAACTGAGGAAGGATCATTCTCTAGAAAATCATTATAGATTAAATCTAAAACAAGTGAATTGGTTCCGCGAATAATAGACACTAAGACAGACAGATCAGATGCGTCTATATTTTTAAGATCATGATTGAACACTATGAAGGATTGATGAAAGATTCATTAACTGAGCTCTTTTAAACTTTTGCCTAAATTTTTATTACACATAGATTTATCTAATATGTTCTTATTAGCTATAATATTGTGCATAATCATCACAATAAAAAGAGTCGCTCCCGGCAGACTTTTGAAGTGCGGTAGAATATTCAAATTAAAAGTATATTACAGCAATTACTAAGTATTAGCAAGTCAGAGCTATATTGGACTTTTATAGGAGGATGTGCTGGCAATGGAGAAAATATTCGAATTTTGCCAGACATCAAGCATCAAAGGCTACATAGTTCAAGTCATTGCATGGGATATTTGATTTTTATAATGAAAAATATCAGAAATGAAATCAATTTGTCAAGGGCAAGGCTATTTTCAGTTTTATCAACCTAGGAGTAGTATAGTGTTGGACTATGAAAATGTACCATGATGAAATTTAGAACACTATTTTGAAAAAGAAACTACATGGTGAATTTTTATGCCAAGTAGTTTCATTAAAACCTTTTATTTATCAAATAGATTTTACAGAATACAACAGACATGGAGACATCATTGTGCAGCATTAGTGTGGGAAACAAGGTGTATTTCCTGAGCACTGACATAGCATCGGCTGATAATGATCCATCTTTTGGAATAACATTGATTGATGCAAGCAGTTTGAAAGCATGGAAAGGCAAATGTAAGTAGATGTGTAGCGCAAAGAATGGTAGATACAGTAAACTCTGCCTAAGTCGAACTTGTCTAAGTCAAATAATTCTCCCTATCGCATGTAGCTCTCCGAATCTGAACGTCTGCAGCACACTAGTTATTTTGGCCCAGATTCTTGGCACAGGTACTTCCGGTAACATTTGTGCGTTTTCAAAAGTCTACAGGCTTTCTACAGTAAACTTCGTAAGCAGCTTGTAGTGTCATATTTTTTCATCGATTTTTGCGAGTAAAAGCATTTTATATATATATTTTTCTTTCACATCTGCATTTATTTGTTATATGGGTTTCTTTTGTGAAGCGGCCCAATGCTGGGCTACCGACGCAAAACGAAGAAATTACGCTAAATACACATGGATCGAAATTTCATAGATAGTATACAGTATATCAAGATGGATCCCGGAAGTGAGCGTGCCACAGCCAAAGTGCGTGATATCGATATCACAAGGTGTTATCGGCTATATGCGATAGGGAGAATTGCCTAAGTTGATGTGATTTTCTCGAAAAAAGATCATACAAAACCAGTGTTATTAGCCTCTTCTAAGTCAAAATTCTCATAAGTCATACAGATTTGAGTGGTCCAAACAGATTCGACCTAGGCAGAGTTACCTGTATATCAAGGAATTTTTACACTTGGAATTACAGCTCTTCATATTCTTGAAAAAAATGGCAACTATGTGAACATATCCCTCAAATACTTCACCAGGGTGGAGAATAATCACCGAACCCTTTGCAAGAATAACCATTATATTCTACCCCATTGACTATTGAATTCTTTGATTCCCATAGACTTTGTGTAGTTAACAACAACATATGTTTTTATCATAATGGTGATTGAATTCACAAGGTTTTTGCTGAACCAATAGCAGTCATGCACAATACGCGCTGGACTTTGGTAGTAGTGATAAAAAATGCAAGATTTAAAACAGTTTTTTTGGCATTATCTTCTTATCTGTTACCTCTATATTCACTGCCACCTGTTTCGTCATTGCTGGCGACAGATAGCCTAATATCTTCAAAATGAAATAATCATAACTTTATTATTTATTGTCTGATTTCCTTCAAACTTTTTTCTTATTAGTTCATCTTATTTTTCTGATTTTAATGAAAACCGAGTTTTTCTTGCCCAGCCTCAATTTTTCAATGTCTTCTGATTTCTGATAGTTGATGACTTGGATTAGAATGCAAAGAGCATTGATCTGAAAGGAACGGAACTTATCAATGGTTTAAAATGATTTATTTATAGTTTATATTCCCAACTGATTAACCTCTTCTACATTGTATAATTTATTTCTTAATTTTCTTATGATTTTTTATAGTTGATGACTTGGATGAGAATGCAAAGAGCATTGATCTGAAAGGAACGGAACTCATCGACTTGACTCAAAAGGCCCTCACCAGACAGAATATGGGAGATATCAGCTTTGAATATCAGGTACAGTCAACTTGGTCTAAGTCAAACTTGTCTGAGTCAAATAATTGCCTATTAAAGTCAATGTAATTTTATGGAACAAATCATACAAAACCAGTGTTATTGGCCTCTTCTAAGTCGAAATTCTCATCAGTCGAACATATTTGTGTGGCCTCCAAACAGAATCAACTTATAAAGAGAAAGGAAAGGAAAGGTGGGAGGGAATTGAGGCAAAGAGAGAGAGTATGGTGGAGGGGAGGGGGTCTCGGAAGGCTTACTGACTTGTCTCGGAAATTAACCCAAACTAACATCATCCGACATGATATGAATTACTTGTGAAGGTCTAGTAGTTAAAAGCAGATGAAACCTCTTTCACATCGACATATGGAGCCTAAATTTGAGTAAGGCTCTGTGCCCTGCATTTTGAAGGCATACTGTGTACTTGGTCTTTATGTGCAGGTCCCATTTGCTAAAACATGTGAGCTAGAAATCATCTTATGATTTACAATGAGAAACTGTCAATTTTCTCAGATCAACATGTAAAGAACTAAACACCTTTTTAATTGTGTCCTTGATTGTTAAGGAAAGTTGGTTTTGTGTATACTACCAATTAATAGCAATTATTATGTTTGGCCTCAGATACCCTACAGGCTGAGATTGTTTTCTCTTCAGTTGATCTGGAACAAAGGGAAAAGCCATGAATTATATGCTTTGGGTAATCGTTTTGCTTGTTTTGTTTGGGGTGATTGTAAAATATGCTTGGAGTAATTGTTTTGGCAGCATTAGAGAGCTGGAAAACACAAGGAGGGAAATGGTATAATGTAAAAGGAGGTATTAATGCTTGACTTGGAAACAATGCTCAATGCTTTATATTATTATAATATTCTGTTTCTTTCCTTAATTCTAGGTTTCATCAGAGGCAAATAAAGTCGAACTCTCCTGGAAGAAAGTCGTCTCTTCAGTCAAGGTAAGTCATAGGAAGATCAAACGGGGTGGGGCAAGGCCACGAAACCCTATTGATGGCACGTAGATATCAAATGCCCCTTCACTTTTATTTCCTCAATCGAGCATTTTCCTAAAATGTCATGCACTCCCTGTCATTTTCTATGCTACATGTATGGCCTCTGAAGATCAAACCCTGCTTATCACAAGGCTCTCACCAAAGCTTTATTCAAGGGTCGTGCATCTGACCAAAAATGGCATCAATTTTTATCAAAATAAATAATAATAATAATAATAATAATAATAAGTCTGTATTTATATAACGCTTAATAGCGCTTAAATGATGTCAAAGGAGCAAAAAGTACTGTTACCTGTAGCGTGCCCATTTGTTGTTGTTTTTTTCTCTAAGTGTGACCTTGCAAAAAGACGATGGCCCGTGTTCAGATAACGAGGTTTTACTTAAGCCACGTCTAAGCCATTGTCATTTGGACCAATGGTTTAATGTTTTAATAGCCCGGGTCTAAATAACAATGGCGTAGACCCAGGTTAATTTAAACTTCACTTTCGGAATACGGGCCATGGAGGTTAATTTTGAGCTTTGATCGGTTACAGGGCACAAAAATCTGGAAAGAGAGACAAGCAATATTTCTTTGTGGCATACCGAAGGGCTCATTTTCATTATTTCATTTCTTTTCATTTCCAACTTCGAAAAATCACCCCCCTAAAGAGATAAATCACTCCTCCTAGCACTATTTAGGATTAAACTCTGCTAGTTATATTTTTAGTCAAGATGAAACTCCATATTGCTATTTTAAGATTGAATCCTGCTTTTAATTTTCATATTAACAGAATATTTCTTTTGTTATTTCTCTTTAGGTCCAACTTGGTAAGGTCACCCTCATGCCCGTCAGCTCCCCTCCAAACATGATACTTATTCCTCTTATCATTATTATTATTAGTAGTATTATTATTGTTGTTTTTTAAAATTATTATTATCATTATTATTATTTCTTTTCAGTTCCAGCTCGGTAAAGTCACCCTCAGCCCTGTCAGCTCCCCTCCGAACACCATTCAAGATATCCTACTCCACACCATTCAAAATGTCACCGACTTGAAGGGCTCCATCTATAGGCTAGAGTCGGAGAATGATCGTCTTTCCAACGAAAGAAGCCAAGCTTTGAAGGTATTCATTGCATTCTTGCCACCTCAAGTTCTTAGCAATCCTTGTATACTATTTCTTTTCTATTAATTTCATAATTTGTTTTCTTCAATTTATTAGCCTACTTTTGAATCAGCAAACAAACCATATGAATTGATAACAAACCATAATATTTAAAAGATTAGAATTATCACGAAAAATGTTAAGACAAAACTGAAAAAGGTACATGTACATAAATAAAACAGACTTACAATTCGACATGAGAAAGACTGTAACAAATTTCATTGCTTTGACATAAAGCTTTGAATAGTGACAGGCAAATTTTGTGTCATATCTCAAAGTTAGGACATTTGATTTTCTGATTGATACAGTCAAACCTCGTTATAAAAAATTAGAGCATTGATATAACGAGCTCTCATTATAACAAGGTAATTTTCCTGCTACCATCTCTTTGTATTTTATTGTATTTTGGCCCTGATATAATAATATTTTGATATGAAGAGGCAATTTCTTTGGTCCGAGCAACCTCATTATAACGAGGTTAGACTGTATTCAACACAAGAAGTGATACCAGTCGTTCCTAAAATCATTCATGACGTCTTTCTCATATTAACTGAATCACCACCATTTATAAAGATGAATTAATTCTCTACATTTACATTATATTAATAAAATTATAAAAATACAACAAGTCATAAAGAAATTTAGTATTTAGCAATGATTTGATGATAATTAATGAAAAAATAGACTTGTAAAATAAAATAAAGATTATAAATAGTAATATTGTTTTCACTTTCCTGTTGCAGAGACTAGAGAAATGTGTTGTCCAAAAGGAGCAAATGGAGGAGGATCTGTACAGCAAGGTGATTTTAAACTCGTTTTCTAAACTTCCATATTGTTAATTTTATCAATTTAATTCGCAACGAATTGGGTTATTCATTCAAAAAAGATTTGCGGTTGCACCATGTGGTGTAGGGTTATCTTTCAAGAAATATTCAAATAATCATTTTAAGAAATGATCAAATAATTGGGTTGTGCACATTTCTGCTCTGTGATTAACTGCTCTGATTGTTATGATAAGTAATATATAAGGGTCGGCATATCACAGACTAGCATCAGCATAATCCGAGCAGATGCTGTGGAAAAAAATAGAACATATAAACTGGGTCAGGGAACACATTACATCTGAAACTTTGAGCAAGTTCATGATAGCAGTCAAAATAAATCAGCTTATTATACCAGGGTAATAAACCCTTTTTTAAAATTAACGACAGCATTTTTTCCATTTTCATCCAGAAAAATATTCCACACTTTTTATTGTTTTTCTGGGGCTATTTCTAAGGTTAAGAGGACTATTATATACAATATATCCCTAAGCAAATTATCTTGATATATAAAACTTTCTATTCTATTACATTTCTTGTTTTACAGTTTGCAGTGATTTTGAATGAGAAGAAAGCAAAGATAAGAGAGCTAAAGTCAAGGCCCTCAGGTAAGACATTTGTAATGCATATGTTTTTTTCTCTGTGAGAAGATTACAGTGTTAATGGATTGCACAATATTTCCTATTTTTACAAAATTCTATCTTTTTTACGTAAAAAAAAACCAAGACAAGGTTACTCCATATTCAAAATGGGTGGGTCCATGGATGGCAACCAGAAGCAAGATTTGATCAAGTGGATTTCTACAATAAGATTCAATTATCATTTTTCATTCTTAGCTGCAAGTTTGGATGACGACGATGATAGAGGTCAAAGTTCAAGTCGTAGAAGTGAAGAGACGAAAGACGAGAGTGACGAAGCGATGGACATAGGAGATGATGACACAGATGAAGAGAGAAAGGTAAATAATGCAAGCATCTCTGTTTGAAGACTGAAGACTGGGCTATTTTGAAGGCTAGGAAAACTTGCGGGGTGGGGCATTTTAGGCCCCTGTCTAAGATCTCGGCCGTTGGTTGCCGCGAAAATTTTCACTAAGTCTAGACCGAGCTGTGCGTGTCTTGTATAGCTGCTGGGGATGCTGAACATAATCTGGCATCATCAAATTCATTGGAAAGGCACCGTGAATATCATAACATTTGTATACAGTCAACTCTGTCTTAGTCAATATTATCTAGGTTGAATAAATTGCCTCAGTCTATGAGATTTTTTAAAGCAAATCATATGAAACATGTCGTCAGTGGGCTGATAAAACTTTGTATTTAAAAAATTAGAAATGTTCAGGATAGCCCTAAATCATGATTGCCCAACTATAATGAATGGGACAAAGGAATTTGTACTGTGCCACAAACACTCCGTCTTTTCAAATTGAAGCCTGAAATTGACAAAGTGTATCATCCATAGTACAAGGTTATTAAAAAAGAAATTTTCACAAAAAAGTGAGATGCAAGGTTTGACCAGCCCATCGACGATGTCTTATTTACATCTCTTAATTTTAATTTTTCCTATAAAGTGGAACAGAATTTTTGTTGTCCCATGAGTTTAGACTTGAGCAGAGTTACCTGTATTTTCAATACCTTTTTCAAAGGTTCGAATCCTACCCATGGCTTTAATTTCTTTCAGCAAGAAATTTATCCACATTGTGCTGCACTCAACCCAGGTGAGATAAATGGGTACCGATGGGAAGAAATTCTATGAATGCAATGAACGCAAAATGATAGCCATGCTATAGCTGGGTAACACTGCGACAGAGGGCTTAGAAACACTTCATATTAAACGCTACTTAAATGTTGTTATTATTATCGTTATCAATTGAATTTTCACACAGAGGGAGGAGTCAACAAGGAAGAGACAGAAAAGGTATACAGCGCCCTCTACCAGCAGAGCAGGGCAAGGCGACGACTCACTAATCTTTGATCAAGAATCACAAGCAAACACAACGTCAAAAGCAAGGTAGATATGCACTCACAACTCACCATCCAACCCCTAAATCCACATATCTTTCTGATTTTTGTCTTATTCCAATTGATAAGTAAAAAAAAATTATTATTCAGTTTCATCTGATGGCAGAGTCATTGTTAGAAATATATTGTAATCAACTGGAAGGTTTTCTATTATATTTCATTTATTGTTCAGTATTTTTTTTAAACACTTTATGTTGAAAATAAGACTAAGCATCGAAATAAAAACCAAAGAATCTTTAAAAATGAGTTTTTATGTTATATTTGACATGCCTGTGTATGAATTTACTGTAATTTATTGAACCTGGATAAAAAGTGAAGAAAGATTTTTTTTATTTATTGACATATGGGGCCTGTAACAAAAAAGATGCAATAAAACTTATGATAAATATCAATTTTAAATCTATAGATGGAAATAACATGTTCATAAAGATACGATTAGTTTTTAATTTATTGTATCTGTCTTATATTACAGGCCCATTATCTTATGAATGTGTGTGCATTGTCAAGTTTTAGCAGATAAATATCATTGGTATTTAAAGAATTTCTGCCATCACATGTTTCCCCTGCCCCTAGAAATATATACTGCACTATGTTATTTCTTAATATTCGTAAGAATGTCTGTCTTGATTCCATTATTTTCTTTTTTCTTATTTGTCTTTTTTTCGTATCAAGAAAATAAAGTTTTCCTGAATGAATATTGAACTAAGTATCTATTTTATCCATTTCATTAGGAGAAGAAGGAGAGAGCCCGTCTCAAGAAAAACTGCCACGTCTCAGAAACCTGCCATTCCTAAAGTGCCTTCGGCCGGAACCCCATCAACGTCAAGAACACCCTCTATGACCAAAACTCCATCGAAGGAAAGGAGTCAGGTGGACACAGAGAACGTTGACGATCTTTTGGATGAATTCTGAGCCAAAATTGTTTGCGAAATACATTCTTGTTTTTTCAGCGAGGAGGTAGACGCTGAAATTTTAGCTGAATTCTGAGCTGAAATTGTTATGCAGTACAGTACTGTACAATACATAAGTCACAATTCTTGTCTTTCAATGATAGAGTAGATACAACAATTAATCATTTGTTGGATGGATTCTAAGCTTGAAATATAGAAATACCAACCATTACAGAATACAGTCTAACCTAGTTGTAAAGAGGTCGTTGGGACCAAAGAAATTACCTCTTTAAATAGAAACCTTGTTATCTCAGGGTCAAAATACAATAAAATACAAAAAGAAAAGAAAAAAAAAAAAAAAAAATAATAAAAAGAGAACATAATATAAAAGAACTATAAAAAAAGAAATAAAAATATAAATAAAAAAAAAAATAAAAATAAAAATAAAAAAAAAAAAACACAAAAAAAAAAAAAAAAAAAAAAAAAAAAAGAAAAAAAACATAAAAAAAAATTTAAGCACAGTCTGTCAATAAAGAAATATACACTAAATTTACATCAGAACCTATCTCTTCAATATTCCATAGCTGTTTGCTTTTCGCTTATTTTGTGCAAAATCCTTGGTAGTCGTGACTCCCGTGTATCACTGTGACAATTTCTTGCTCAGTAAGTCAATCAGGACATATACACTAAATTTACATCAGGAAGGTGTTTCACCAAGATAAGAAAGACTTTACGCACGACTTTACGTTCGACTGGTATCAATTCTTGCACTGAATGCGCGCACTATTATGAATTAGTACGCACAGGAAGGGGTACCAGTCGAACGTAAAGTTGTGCGTGAAGTCTTTCTTATCTTGGTGAAACACCGCCCAGAACCTACCTCCTCAATATTCCAGAGTGGTCTGCTATTCGGGAATTGTGTGCAAAGACCATGATCGAGACTCCTGTGTATCAAAGGTCTTCTATACACAAAGTGTTGGCAATCTGAAAGATGAATTCCGAGCTCGAAATTCAAGCTACAAGTCTGTGCATATTGGTGATTTCATCAAGCATTTATTAGTAACAAGTGCCAGTTTACATGCATAACCAGGCCCATGGCCCCTTTCCGGGCACATGGCAGTTATAACAACGATATACATACAATATACTGTACAATACAACATAATAATCATAACATTCACGAACAAAACATTGTAAGGTACAATTATGTATGAATAATAGAGTTTCTGAGTGAATTGCAGAATGATTTTTGTGTTGTAATATCTATGTAGTGCCAAAGCGATGACATCACTGTTTCTTGTATGAACACGGTGATGATTCTAAACAACAGAAGCTTGTCCAAGGACTTGAGCAGTGTTGGCCAGAGCTCGGAGTGTGATTGTTAGTAACTGCTGTGATTACTGAAATCCTGAGTACCTGAATTGTTTCCTGAGTACCTGAATTGTTTAGAACTAGTTTCGATGACAGTGAACTGTGATGATGTAAAACTTTGGTACTTATCAGAAGAAGAAGAAGGGAGCCGGTATCAAGAAAGACCGCCACAACTCAGAAACCTGCCATTCCTAAAGTGCCCTCGGTTGGAACTCCATCAACGTCAAGAACAACCTCTACGATTAAAACTCCATCGAGAGAAAGGAGTCAGGTGGACACGGAGAATGTTGATAAGCTCTTGGATGGATTTTGAGCCGGAATTCAATGTGAAGTATGTTGTAGTGTCCATAGATTGCCAAAGCAATGATGTCACTGTTTCTTGCAAGAACACAGTTATGGTTCTGAACAATAGATGATTGTCCAAGGACTCGAGCAGTGTGGGCCAAAGCTTGGAGTGTAATTTTTAGTAACTGCTGTGATAACTGAAACCCAGAGTGCCTGAAATTGTTCAGAGCTAGTTCCATACCTTAAAGACGGGGCGACATGACGTTCAGAGGGCGCCAACCATTGGCAAACTGTCCTCGGCCATTTTGCTTGCGAAGATTGGCGAACAGAATAATCACAGCATTTCGCACGCTGTTTGAAAAATCGAAGCCGAAGAGGTGACAAATCAAAGTTACACGCAATGACAACATGGTTCCGAAAGTCGTACAAAGTGTTCCGAGTTTTTGAGCTTGGCAAGGTGCGTAAGCAAGGAAATTTTCAAATATCATTGTTGTCAATACGCAACACGCCGTCCGGGCGCGCTTGCAACCGGAAGTCATGTCGATCATGATGCCCTGACTTTAAACTTTGGTACCATAAAACTCTTGTCTGTCAGTAAGATAGATATGATTGTTGATCAATGCTGTGGAGTTTATATTGTGTCATACCCTGTTCAAACTCTGTGTCATCATCAGTTTTGTGTAAACTGTTTATTATCTCTGTTCTTATGAGTTTTGGGTCATGGGCGCTTACTGGTGGGGGGGGGGCACCAACCATCCGCACCCCTCGTCACAGCTAGGGGGTGCCAAATTTGAGTTAAGAAGGGTGCAAAAATTGCTGAATGGGCCGCAAAATTTGAGCTGATATCTTTATCTTCTTTTTTACTTACTTATCAGCTCTGTCAGCCCCACCTCCTCCCCTCCCCCCACCCTTCCCTGGTGTGCAAAATTTCTTCAGAGGGGCGTCAAAATTGAGATGACATTCTTTTTTCCTTGTCAGGCCTGTCAGCCTCCTGGGTGTGCAAACTTTTCCAAGAGGGGCACCAATTGTGAGCTGACAACCTTTTTTCTTCTTCTCAGCCCCTTGAAGGGGGGGGGGGCAAAATTATAGCTTGGCCAAGACACCTCCCCCTACAGGCACAAAAAGAACTCTCAATTCACTTTGTACACGACATTTCACATTTTCCTCTTTTTCAGGAAAGCAGACAAATTTTGTTTTTTCGTTTATATATATATTCTAGCCACATCAATTCTGCAAGCTATCCTGAAATAATGGCGGGGATTCCTCGTTTAAAATATGGTATTGATTCATATATTTTTGTTTTAATTCATGTACAAATTTGAAATAGAATTAAGACTTCTCCATATATGACATCACAGATTAGGCCAAAGTTGCCAATTGAAGGATGCCCAACACAGGTGGAATTGCAAACTTTGAAAACTCTTAACTTTTGAAAAGATTGTCTGACTGGGCTCCAATTCTCACAGTTTGATCATTACATCTTTCTTCATTCACTGACAGTACATGAGTGAGTGAAATTCCCCTTTAAGTGAAAAACAAAGGAAAAATAAACGGGTCACACCAATCTTAGAGGGTAGGTTGGATGATGGCAACCAAACAAATTTTTTGGAAATCTCACTTATTTAAACAACTCATATTCCTATGCTTGTTATGCGTATAAAACATTAAATATGTTCTGTACTTGTGTTTTTGTTTACACTAGAGTATTTGCATCTTAAAGATGAATTATGGTTTGACAAATTATGCTTTGTAAATTCTTGTGTGCATTAATGAATTATTATGTGTAATAATATAGTACACTGTATATGTACACCTAGAGAGATTTATCAAAACGACAAGAAAATCCTCTTTTTGATGGGGGAATCAAATGTTAAGCCCCGGTCACATAGGGCCCCGGAAGCAACACGATTCACCCAGACTCTTTGTTAATTCACAGGTAACTGCATCAGAACAACGAGAGACGGGGTGAATCGTGTTGCTTCCTGGGTCCTATGTGACTGGGGGTTTAAGCTTAGATGAATCTATGCAACTGATATGGGAGCAGAAAATAATCATAAATTTAAATAGATTCCTTCATTTGAAGAAACGTTATAAAGATCATGAAGCAAAATGATTTTAGTTGGAACTGAAATTACAATTGTATTTTTCTTGTGTGGACCACGATTTCATTGCTTTTTTATTTTGTTAAAAGGCAATATTTTGGAGTTCAATTTGATAATAAAAATGTTTTTTGTACATGGAAAAGATGGAGCATTCTTCATACAATACGTTTTTTTAACTTTAGATGGACTTATTCTGTGTGTGTGTGTGTGTAAGTGTACGTGCGTGAGTGTGTGTGTGTGAGTATGTGTGTGTGTGTGTGTGTGTGTAGATGCAGAGATGCTAGCCATTGTAGAAAATGCATGAGGTCAAAATGAAAATGTGAATACCGCGACAGCTGAACATAAGTGAGAGTAAACGTTGCAACAATGTGTGTGTGTGTGTGGGTGTGAGTATGTGGGTGTATAGATGCAGAGATGCTAGCCATTGTAGAAAATGCATGACGTCAAAATGAAAATGTGAATACCGCAACAGCTGGACATAAGTGAGAGTAAACATTGCAACAATTTGTGTGTGTGTGTGGGTGTGTGTATGTGGGTGTATAGATACAGAGATGCTAGCCATTGTAGAAAATGCATGAGGTCAAAATGAAAATGTGAATACCGCAACAGCTGGACATAAGTGAAAGTAAACATTGCAACAATGTGTGTGTGTGTGTATGTGGGTGTATAGATGCAGAGATGCTAGCTATTGTAGAAAATGCATGAGGTAAAAATGAAAATGTGAATATCGCAACAGCTGGACATAAGTGAGAGTAAACATTACAACAATGTGTGTGTGGGTGTGTGTGTGAGTATAGATGCAGAGATGCTAGCTATTGTAGAAAATGCATGAGGTAAAAATGAAAATGTGAATATCGCAACAGCTGGACATAAGTGAGAGTAAACATAGCAACAATGTGTGTGTGGGTGTGTGTTTGTGTGTAGATGCAGAGATGCTAGCTATTGTAGAAAATGCATGAGGTAAAAATGAAAATGTGAATACCGCAACAGCTGAACATAAGTGAGAGTAAACATTGCAACAATGTGTGTGTGTGGGTGTGTGTATGTGGGTGTATAGATGCAGAGATGCTAGCCATTGTAGAAAATGCATGAGGTCAAAATGAAAATGTGAATAATGCAACAGCTGATTATAAGTGAGAGTAAACATTGCAACAATGTGTGTGTGGGTGTGTGTATGTGGGTGTATAGATGCAGAGATGCTAGCCATTGTAGAAAATGCATGAGGTCAAAATGAAAATGTGAATAATGCAACAGCTGATTATAAGTGAGAGTAAACATTGCAACAATGTGTGTGTGGGTGTGTGTATGTGGGTGTATAGATGCAGAGATGCTAGCCATTGTAGAAAATGCATGAGGTCAGAATGAAAATGTAAATACCGCAACAGTTGGACATAAGTGAGAGTAAACATTGCAACAAGGTGTGTGTGGGTGTGTGTATATGGGTGTATAGATGCAGAGATGCTAGCCATTGTAGAAAATGCGTGAGGTCAAAATGAAAATGTGAATACCGCAACAGCTGAACATAAGTGAGAGTAAACATGGCAACAATAGCCACATGATGAAAATCTTGAATTGATATGAAGATACAACTCATGCATTTTCAGGAATGGTAGGCTTCTTTTTTAGGCATCAATTTTTCACGACCCCTCAGCCTTGATATCTAAAAAATATATTTCCATAAAATGAAGTTGAACGCCAATTCAATGCTCCTTTGTAATGTTTTTAAACGGAACTGGCTTTTGATTGTTCTGTCCGCATATTTAAAAACATTATGTACGGATCTATTGTCCCATGACCCACTTTAGTATACGGAAATAGTTCATATCGTTTTATTGTATTTCAGTGGTATAATGTCAACGGGACAGAGAGCATCAATGAGGACTGTGTGTTCTAATGGCACACTTATCTCATCTGTACATAACCTCACCCTGTTCATACAGGGTTTGCACAGCACTTAACCACGGAGTCACAGTACCATTCTGATCGTACAAACCCCTCTGATCTCGCCGATCAGAGAGGTTTGCCAGATTAGAGGGGTGTGAGCTAGTGCTGCGTAGTACCTGAGTGTGTGCAGGGCAAGAGAGGGGGTGTGCAGAGATAGGTGTTCTTAGAACACAGAGTCCTCGACTGGACTAGATTTGGATTAGCTACGGATGAGAGATAACATTTATGTGTCGCTGAGAGGGGGG
>BQKZ01003206.1:32115-50222 GCA_036244855.1 Temnopleurus reevesii
CTTCTTCTTCTTCTTCCTGTAGTGTGCAGGACCTCATAGGAGTATTGTCGCACAACATTGGTTGGTTGTATTTCTTGCTAACATGATTTGAACTTAGCTAGAACCCGCTTGATAAAGTATTTACAATATTTACAAATATTCACGTGTATCTTAGAGAGTGAGTGTGACTTCTCCAATTTGTGACTTGAAGACGTCTTAGGAAGACGATGAAATCACGAACTCGGGCAGACCATTCCACGAACGGATGGTGTTCGGGAAAAAGGAATCCCTGAGAATCATTTAGACAAATTCACTGTTTGCAAAGTGATCATCTTTTGTACTCCGTTACACAATGGCGTTTATACTACATCTTTTCAGCGTTATATGACAGTTGGAGGACTTCAATCCGTGAAAGCAAAAATACGTACTAGGCAAGCGCTATTATTATGTTTTTTTTATCTATTTTTTTTTCACCCGTGTAGCACTGCTTTACTAATGTTTCTGGGGTCCGACCAAGTGCCTTCACTCTCTCTCTGTCTTTCTCCCCTCTTTCTCTGTTCCCCCTCTCCTCCTCATCCTCCTCTCTATCTCTTTTTATATATGTCTCCCTCTCTTTCCATTTCTCGTCCTCCCCCATCTCTCTCTTTCTCTCTCTCTCTTTCTTCCCCCTCTCTCCTCATCCTCCTCTCTATCTCTTTTTCTATTTCCCTCTCTTTCTCTCTTCTCATCTCTCTTCCTCCCCCATCTTTCTCTTCTCATCTCTCTTTCTTTCCCTCTCTCCTCACCCTCCTCTCTATCTCTTTTTCTATTTCCCTCTCTTTCTGTCTTCTTATCTCTCTTCCTCCCCCATCTCTCTCTCTCTCTCTTTCTTCCCCTCTCTCCTCATCCTCCTATCTATCTCTTTTGCTATTTCCCTCTCTTTCTCTCTTCTCATATCTCTTCCTCCCCCATCTCTCATTCTCTCTCTCTCTCTCTCTTTCTCTTCACATCTCGCCTACTCATCCTCCCTATCACTCTATTCACTCTCTCTCTTCCCCTCTCTCCTCATCCTCCTCTCTATCTCTTTTTCTCTTTCCCTCTCTTTTTCTCTTCTCATCTCTCTTCCTCATCCTGCTCTAGCTCTCTCTCCCTCTCTTCCCCTCTCTCCTACTCATTCTCCCTATTTCTCTATTTCTCTCTCTCTCTTCTCCTCACCCTCATCGTCTATTTCCTTCTCACACTCTCCCTTGTGTCCTAACCTCTCTCTTCCCCCTCTTTATTTTTCTCTCCAATTTCTCCATCATCCCTCCCTCCCATGGCTGCATCGATCACCCATTGCCTACTAAATTGTGTAAATCCCATACGCTTTGTATATGAACTACCCGGGTCCAGTAGTCTTTGTATTAATGAAATCCAATTAGATTCATCCGTTACAGGTGCCAGGCCCCTGCAGAAACTGTTCCAGAAACTGTTCACCCATGGCTCTTGGGTCTATAGGACGTTCAAGAGTTGCAGTAGCAGCCAACACCGCTTTTGTGATGATGGGGTTCTTCACTGTGTACGAGACATCTAAACCTAAAAAGGTATACCTTTACAGCGACAGTGGCAACGAGAAGTGCTCTTGCGGACGCTCCAAAGATACCACCGTCCAGGATGGCCAGGATGACCTTTCAATCCGGTCTGTCGATTCTACCTCCAAATCGATGGCTAAGATCAGCCTCAAATACCTCCAGCCAGGAGCAAAACCGGCATGTAAGGCTGGTCGAATAGATCACGGGTGTTATTGCTTAGAAGCCAACGACGAAGGCATATATCCGCCAGAGTATAAGCTCTTGGGCCAGCACGTCCGCAGAAAGAGAGACTGCAAGAAACGCAGACCTGATGCCATAATGGCCGGTTCCATGAAGTGCGGCACAACGGCTCTGAAGGCATACCTTGAGATCCACCCCGGTATCTCTTTCGCCAGGGAAGAACTGAAATTCGCCAACCACCACAAGGTTGAGGAGTTTGATGAGTACAGGAAAGCCATGCCATTCTCCACACCAGATCAGGTTGCCATGGAAAAAACACCGGGATATATTCTCCGCATACCTGTAGCAGAAAGGCTCCGAGAGGCTATGCCGGAGACAAAGATCATCTTCATCTTCCGAGAACCAATCTTCCGAGCGGTTTCGAATTACATGCATATGCTAGCTATCAACGAGTCCCATCCAGAATTCTTAGAGACCTACAAGGACAAGGAACGGAAAGCACCTGAGTATGAAATCAAATCCACTTTTGAAGAATCCGTACNTCATACTTGATTTTTTAGTGATTTTTGTTACGTTGTTTTCATGACCATGGTCGCATTTTTGCACCATTGAATACTGTAGACAAGGGAGAATGAATCTGGAGCTGTTTCACAATGAACACTCTCTCATGTTGAGTTATATACCATTGTAAAGCTAGAGAGTTTAGCTTTCTAATGAATGCAAACACGAGGGGTAATATTTCAGTTTTCTTTTTTAAACATAAGATTGAGCTTGCAAAATAGAATTTCCTCAAAAAGTGCCCGGTAACGAAAGGGTTAAAAGTAGACATTATATTCGTTGAGGGACATCTAGACTACTGCGTTTCCAATCCTCATCTCTGGCCTTATGAAAAGGTAAAACAAAAATTGAAAAAGACACTTCTAGAATTTCCAATCATTAAAATGATGATTTGGATCATCGCACAATTCGTCTTTTACATTTGCGCATTTTGTGTGAACCCATTTTTACAACCTGTACATTGTAGGGCTAACGCGAAGGCGAGATGTTGAAATCGGGAAGGCGGGATACCCGAGACTGAAATATTTTTTGGCACATGTTAGGCTATAGCTTTACCCAAGCTCATCTATTTTTTGGCACAGAATCCCTTTTTTCCTAATGTTTATGATACTACATTTCATTAAGATTCGAAGACAATATTCAGGTACAAAAATATTCACTGTCACCAAAACTTTACTTGGGCTTTAAGACTAGAAAGTGACTTGCGCTACGCATATAATATTCCATAGTACCCTGAGGTGTCGGTTATTCAATCAAACAATTCCCTTTTGTCTTCTAAGTACGCAAGGACACTAATCATGCTAAAGAAGCCACACCAGACAACATCCAATCATGCCAATTACATCCATTTCTTCTTCTTCTTCTTCTTCTTCTTCTTCCTGTAGCGTGCAGGACCTCATAGGAGTATTGTCGCACAACATTGGTTGGTTGTATTTCTTGCTAACATGATTTGAACTTAGCTAGAACCCGCTTGATAAAGTATTTACAATATTTACAAATATTCACGTGTATCTTAGAGAGTGAGTGTGACTTCTCCAATTTGTGACTTGAAGACGTCTTAGGAAGACGATGAAATCACGAACTCGGGCAGACCATTCCACGAACGGATGGTGTTCGGGAAAAAGGAATCCCTGAGAATCATTTAGACAAATTCACTGTTTGCAAAGTGATCATCTTTTGTACTCCGTTACACAATGGCGTTTATACTACATCTTTTCAGCGTTATATGACAGTTGGAGGACTTCAATCCGTGAAAGCAAAAATACGTACTAGGCAAGCGCTATTATTATGTTTTTTTTATCTATTTTTTTTTCACCCGTGTAGCACTGCTTTACTAATGTTTCTGGGGTCCGACCAAGTGCCTTCACTCTCTCTCTGTCTTTCTCCCCTCTTTCTCTGTTCCCCCTCTCCTCCTCATCCTCCTCTCTATCTCTTTTTATATATGTCTCCCTCTCTTTCCATTTCTCGTCCTCCCCCATCTCTCTCTTTCTCTCTCTCTCTTTCTTCCCCCTCTCTCCTCATCCTCCTCTCTATCTCTTTTTCTATTTCCCTCTCTTTCTCTCTTCTCATCTCTCTTCCTCCCCCATCTTTCTCTTCTCATCTCTCTTTCTTTCCCTCTCTCCTCACCCTCCTCTCTATCTCTTTTTCTATTTCCCTCTCTTTCTGTCTTCTTATCTCTCTTCCTCCCCCATCTCTCTCTCTCTCTCTTTCTTCCCCTCTCTCCTCATCCTCCTATCTATCTCTTTTGCTATTTCCCTCTCTTTCTCTCTTCTCATATCTCTTCCTCCCCCATCTCTCATTCTCTCTCTCTCTCTCTCTTTCTCTTCACATCTCGCCTACTCATCCTCCCTATCACTCTATTCACTCTCTCTCTTCCCCTCTCTCCTCATCCTCCTCTCTATCTCTTTTTCTCTTTCCCTCTCTTTTTCTCTTCTCATCTCTCTTCCTCATCCTGCTCTAGCTCTCTCTCCCTCTCTTCCCCTCTCTCCTACTCATTCTCCCTATTTCTCTATTTCTCTCTCTCTCTTCTCCTCACCCTCATCGTCTATTTCCTTCTCACACTCTCCCTTGTGTCCTAACCTCTCTCTTCCCCCTCTTTATTTTTCTCTCCAATTTCTCCATCATCCCTCCCTCCCATGGCTGCATCGATCACCCATTGCCTACTAAATTGTGTAAATCCCATACGCTTTGTATATGAACTACCCGGGTCCAGTAGTCTTTGTATTAATGAAATCCAATTCGATTCATCCGTTACAGGTGCCAGGCCCCTGCAGAAACTGTTCCAGAAACTGTTCACCCATGGCTCTTGGGTCTATAGGACGTTCAAGAGTTGCAGTAGCAGCCATCACCGCTTTTGTGATGATGGGGTTCTTCACTGTGTACGAGACATCTAAACCTAAAATGGTATACCTTTACAGCGACAGTGGCAACGAGAAGTGCTCTTGCGGACGCTCCAAAGATACCACCGTCCAGGATGGCCAGGATGACCTTTCAATCCGGTCTGTCGATTCTACCTCCAAATCGATGGCTAAGATCAGCCTCAAATACCTCCAGCCAGGAGCAAAACCGGCATGTAAGGCTGGTCGAATAGATCACGGGTGTTATTGCTTAGAAGCCAACGACGAAGGCATATATCCGCCAGAGTATAAGCTCTTGGGCCAGCACGTCCGCAGAAAGAGAGACTGCAAGAAACGCAGACCTGATGCCATTATGGCCGGTTCCATGAAGTGCGGCACAACGGCTCTGAAGGCATACCTTGAGATCCACCCCGGTATCTCTTTCGCCAGGGAAGAACTGAAATTCGCCAACCACCACAAGGTTGAGGAGTTTGATGAGTACAGGAAAGCCATGCCATTCTCCACACCAGATCAGGTTGCCATGGAAAAAACACCGGGATATATTCTCCGCATACCTGTAGCAGAAAGGCTCCGAGAGGCTATGCCGGAGACAAAGATCATCTTCATCTTCCGAGAACCAATCTTCCGAGCGGTTTCGAATTACATGCATATGCTAGCTATCAACGAGTCCCATCCAGAATTCTTAGAGACCTACAAGGACAAGGAACGGAAAGCACCTGAGTATGAAATCAAATCCACTTTTGAAGAATCCGTACTGCATCCCGACGGTAGCGTAAAATCCAACAACCGTTTAATCGATACCAGCAACTATGGAAAATATCTTAAGGAATGGTACGAGTTTTTCCCGCGGGACCAGGTTCTGGTCCTAGATGGCGAAGAATTCACGAATAATCCGGTCCCAGGCCTTAGACAAGTCGAGGAGTTCCTCGGACTTGATCATTTCTTTGACGAAAGGAACTTCTACTACAACGAGACGAAAGGGTTCCTATGACTCAGGGAGCCATTTGATATGTGTATGAAAAGCACCAAAGGGAGACCGCATGTAACTATAAGCGATGAGCTCACGAGAAAATTGCAAGATTAATTTAGACCTTACAACCGGAAACTTGCTAAAATTCTAGGCCGGGAACTGAGCTGGACGAATTCGTACTGAATGAGTTTTACGGAGTGGGAAGGAAAAAAAAAGGATTCCAGTATATTTGTCAAGAGATCGTGACCCTGCAGATAATATCCTCGAGAGAAATCACCAGGATCAGTTGAGGATTTGCAATCGGGAACTTGCCGAAGTTCTTGGATAGAAGTTGAGTGGGACGAATTCCTTTTGAATGAGAGAGAAAGGAAAATGATTGTAGTATATTCATTAAAAGCTCGTGATTCTGCAAGTAGATCTCTCGAGGGAAATATCTCACAAAGATGAGAAAGGCTTTGAAAAAAAAACGACCTAAAAAACGACTTTAAAGGGGAACTTCACCCAGACATTGATGCACTCCCAGTGGATGAAGAAAAATACAATGATCAAACTGTGAGAATTTGAGCAAAATCCAACAATCCATTCAAAAGTTATGAATTTTCAAAGTTTTGATTTGAACCCCTCATGGGCTCCTTAAAGTTGGCAACGTACATGGTGTACAGGCACAACATGGCTGCCAACATGGAGAACTCTCCATTCACTTTGTACACATAATTTCACATTTTTTCTTTTTCTTGGAAAGTAGACAATAAATCAACAAAATCCATTCCGAAATGCATAAGGAATCAAAATGTCCATTTCATACTTGAAGAGAAAAGTACAATTTTGCCTACTTTTCTAGAAAAAGTAGAAAATGTGAAATTCTGTGTACAAAGTGAATGGAGAGTTCTCCATGTTGGCAGCCATTTTGTTTGTGTATGTTGCCAGTCTAAGGAGCCCATCAGGGGTGGAAATCAACAATTTGAAAATTCATAACTTTTGAATGGATTGTCGGATTTTGCTCAATTTTCACAGTTTGATCATTGTATTTTTCTCCATCCACTGAGAGTGCATCAATGTCTGGGTGTAGATCCCCTTTAAGAAAGACTGGTATAAATTCTTGTGCTGAATATGCGTCATAATATCAAACACTTTGCACCACAAGAAAGGGTACCAGTCGTTCTTCAAGTTTTTCTTGGTGAAACACAATCCTGGATCATTTTAACCATTTGAATACTGTATTCTGTAATTCCCATTGACTTTGTGCAGGTACTACTCGGTTCCAGTAGTCAATGGGTTAAGGATATAAAATTATATAAGGAAACTTGCCAAAGTGTTGCGGTCAAACATAACTGGAACAGTTAATTGTTGCCTATTGAATTCTGTAGTTCCCAATTGCGCAGGGACTACCATATTCCCATAGTCAATGGAATAAGGCATTACGTTAAAGCCCAAGTACAGTTTTGGTAAAAGCGAATATTTTTATTGCCGAATGTTGTCTTCAAATCTATATAAAATGAAACATGATATCATGAACATGCTGTACAAAAGATTGTGCGAAAAATGAACAAGTTTTTGAAAAGTTATAACCTAAAATGTGCAAAATATTTCAGCGTTGTGTCCCCCGACACTAATCATGCTAATTCAATATTTTCTTTTTTGATAAAGGACAACTTTTCATGCACAGAATCGGATGAAAATTTCAGAATGCATTCCTTTTTATCATGCTTTAATCAAATCTTGGAAATAAGTTTGTACATATCCCCGGGCCGATAAGAAGCAAAATATTGCTATAACCAAGAGAGGGCGCTAAATACGATTTAACGGTCAAATTCAAATGTTCAAATGAATTAGCTCGTAGAAAAATATGCTATGGTCTTAAAATGTGTATACAAATTACATGTCATGGTAAATATCCCAAAAATTCACATTTCTTGATCTTTACCAAAACTTTACTTGGGCTTTAAACTTGCAGAATTTCGAGAAATGAAGAGAAGACATCTCGTCAGCATTCGTTGAATATCTCACTTTTTATTAGTTTAGAAAGTTTAAAATGTCGTCATAAGCCTCCATCTTCCTGTCTTCAGCCGACCCTGGTCGAAGTCACTCGTACACACTTAGAAATGAGGGTGCAATATGGTACCCGTAGGGGTGCAGCTGCTGGATATAATGTACCCTTAGAGTAGATATATCCACTTTAAGGATGCAATATGGTACCCGTAGGGGTGTAGCTGCTCGATATAATGTACCCTTAGAGTAGATATCTCCCCTTTAATGGTGCAATATGGTACCCGTAGGGGTGCAGCTGCTGGATATAATGTACCCTTAGAGTAGATATCTCCACTTTAAGGGTTGCATATGTTTTACATCAGCACGTGTTCAGGGTGCGCTTTCTCCGATGAGGGTGTATCCAGCCTGAGAATGGCGCATATTTCCACCCTAAAATGTGCTGCAATTGTACCAGTGACTGTATCTCTAGGGATGCAAAAGCGCACCCTAACTTGTAAGTGTGTAGATACAGACAAAGCGGACAAGGTATAATCATTGCTAAATGTGATAATAATAATAATAATAATAATAATAATAATAATAATAATACTTATATAGCGCAGAAACTATATTAATATATTCTACTGCGCTTAAAAGACTCTTCGTTAAAGTAAAGACATGAGTGGTAAAGTAGACTTATTATAATGGCGTGTCAAAGAGATATGTTTTAAGCTTTGATTTGAATGCGTTTAGTGAGGATGAATTTCGTATATCAAGGATTGGGATAACCATACCAAGCTAATTCCTGTCATATGTTACTAAGTTCCCCTTATTGTAGGAAACAATGCTCTAAGGGGGTGTTGCTCAAAAGTTGCAATTGATCGCAAATTGCAGTTGATCGGAAAGCGCCAATCAAAACCATTGTTTTATGCGCGTCTAGTTAAATGCGCGTACCGTGCGCGAATTAAAATGCGCGTTACAATTTGCAAAGTTGCAGTTGATTTGCAGTTGATTTTGAGCAACACCCCCTAAGTCAGCTAGGCACTGGTTTGATACGACCGCACGTGTTGTTCGTGCTGCCAAGACTGCTTGCAGTGAATCCAGCAACTTTATCAGAGTAGCAAGGTGCCAATAGTTGCACGAAATGGTCTTAGCTATCCTCCTCTTGCCAAGACGTCTTAACTTTTGTGTGCCACTTAACTTCTTGTACCACCCTCTTAACAAAGACATAAACTATGAGGATGGCACAAAAGTTAATACGTCTTAACACAAGAGTAACATAGCTAAGACAATTTCGGCGTGCAATTGTCCCCAGGATTACATCTTAACGGGGGCGAAAACCACTTTACGGAAGGCATCCGCCCTCTCCGCCACCCCCTGGCTCTGCGCCTGTAACTAATATAAGATGCTTTGAAGATTCAAGAGAACTAAGATAAGGGATGGCGTCGGTGTACAGAATACCTGTACACCGAAAAAAAATATTTACAGTTGTCCATCCCTAACTATTCGGTACCTATATTTCCTCCTTTTTTTTAACAAAACAAGACAAAAAAGGTGCAATTGTTAGATTTTTGGAGAAAAAACAAAAGCGATTCTAGTTACGGGCGTAGTTATCAACAATCTGATTCCATTTCTATGGAACACGCTTAAAAACAGTGATAAAGAAAACTCTATAAAAAAATCCAACGGCTGAACTTGATAGTGTTTTGTTTCATGAAATTCTTGAATTGTTTGCTTGTTTTTTCTTGTTTAAAAAAAAAACAGTCAAACCTCGTTATAAAGAGCACTGATATAACAAGCTCTCGCTATAACAAGGTAATTTTTCTGATCCCATCACTTTCTATTTCATTGTATTTTTGCCCTGATATAACAAGGTTTCAATATAAACAGGTAATTTCTCTGGTCCCATTGACCTCGTTATAATAAGATTAGACTGTATTAACTTGTATATACGACAATGACTGTGGTTTTACATTCGACTGGTGTTGTCCGGGAAGTCGTTGCTGGACCAACTTTTGGTGTTATTTCTGTCAATTCCAACACCATCCCGCGATGTGTTTCATAGAGCTAGTATACAAATATATACTGTTATGAAAGGTTCTGGTTAAAACTATTGGACGGATGTGCCTGCAAATAGTACTTTTGCAGGCACAGAGGGACCATAGTTTTAATCCAGAACCTTGAACAAACACAGTATATATTTGTTTTATATACTAGATTTGTAAAAAAATAAAATAATGGATTTCAAACTAATACCACTTGATGATACTTAGTAGTCACCATAACACTTGAACAGTCAAACTCTCAAAAAGGTAAAAGTCATCAAATTTGAATAGTCAAACTCCGTGTGCACAGAGTTCATCGCACAGTTGTTGTTGTTGTTGTTGTTGAGGTTTAGGGGCGTTTATCAATCCTACTGGATTATCGCACAGAGTTTATCGCTTGATATTCCGGGTATGCGGGAAGAGCGCCATCTAGTGTTAGGACAGAATCCGTAAATAGTACAAAAGGCTATTTACGGATCCTATCCGTAAATAGTTCTTCGATACTAAGATAGTTGGTTTATTTTTAATCATGTGACGTTCATTAAACCAATCAACGAACAGAGATAAATCTATCCAGTATATAGTTGTAAAGCTACCCACGACTCTACGAACGCCTAGAGACCCATAATGATAACTATTTGCGATGAATTGCACATGAGAAAGGAATACCAGTCGTGCGTAGAATAATGTTCTAACAGATTTGGACAACACCAGTTTGACTTTAAAGTCAGTCCGTCATGATCAACATGACTTCCTGTTGCGAACCAAACTGTCCGCAGCCATTTTGATCGCGAAGATTGCCGAACAGAAAATCACATAATCTTCTTACCTGGAAAAAATAGCGAGTGAGCAAGCTTTATTTCGCTAGCTCACAGCTCGGCAGTCGCAAACGTATGCGTTCCGCACGTTTTTAGAAAAATTGAAGCCAAAGAGGGGAGGAATCAAAGTTACACGCAACGACAACAAGGATCGAAAAGTCGTACGAAGTGTTCGAGTTTCTGAGCTTGGCAAGGTGCGTAAGCAAGGAAATTTTCATATCGTTGTTGCCAATTCGCAGCACGCCGTCCGTGCACGCTGGCAACCGGAAGTCATGTCGATCATGACGGACTGACTTTAAATCAGAAAAGTAATATTTCATCAACAGGATCAGAAAAATCTAATGAACAAGAACGAACAAGTTTGATACAAATCTGACAACTAATAAGAAGGTTATGAGTGTTGAAATATTTAGACAAATTGGCAACTGATGACGTAATTGGTTAACAACTTATCATTTACTTTATTCGTACCAATGTTATGCAATTTTAGTTTTAACCCATAGAAATATGATATCCTCGAAATTCTAAGCACAGAATGCCTTCTTGATAGATATGTTGATCCCATAAAAACTCATAACTTTTTTTAATTCTCCGATTTTCGTCAAACTTTTTTGTTGCTCTGTTAACCGATTTTTTCTGTTCCTGTTACAGAATTAATATTTTGGGGTAGACCCTTCTTTTAATACCACAACTCCTGCAGTGTAATCTCTGTGTGTATTCAGTATTAATCGGACACTCCTAGAAATATGTATAACGCAGGGCAAAAAGGTTTACCCAGCACTTGGCAACATCAATTCCATAAAGATATTATTAGTATATTATGTCCAATTTTTGTTTGTTTGTTTTTCATTTTCACCATAAATTTTGCAAATTCTAAACAATTGCTTTGTGTAGAGTGTGTTGCATAGGGTTGGGTAACGTTTTGCCCATCCTTTCTAAGAGTGTGCCAGTGTCAACGTAATATCTATATTTTTATTCAGACTTTATAAATGAATTTATCCAAAAACATCTATTTTGATGCATGGAAATTGTACGTGTTGTGTATTATAATAGTATGAAAATTAACACTAGCAAGTTTAAATTCCTTTTCTTGAACATGTGAACGGTAAAATACACCATAGTTCATTTTATTGACAACAGTCGAGTTCACACGGAGAGCTGAAACCTCTGAAACCCACATTGATGTGGGCTCAGTGGATGAAGAAAATTACAATGGTCAATTTGTGAAAATTTGAGCAAAATCCGACAATCCATTCAAAACTAATGAATTCTCAAAGTTTTGATTTACACCCCTCATGGGCTACTCAAATTGGAAACGTACAGGCACAAAATGGCTGCCAACATGGAGAACTCTCCATTCACGTTGTACACAGAATTTCACATTTTCTTCTTTTTTGTAGAAAATTAGACAATAAACCAACAAAATTCATTCCGAAATGCATGCAGAATCGAAATGTCCATATCATACTTAAAGAGAAAAGTACAAGTTTGTCTACTTTTCTAGAAAAAGAAAAAATGTGACATTCTGTGTACAAAGTGAATGGAGAGTTCTTTATGTTGGCAGCCATTTTGTGCCTGTACGTTGCCAATTTAAGGAGCCTATAAGGGGTTTAGATCAAAACTTTGAAAATTCATAACTTTTGAATGGATTGTTGAATTTTGCTCAAATTTTCACAGTTTGATCATTGCATTATTCTTCATCCACTGAGAGTGCATCAATGTCTGGGTGAAGTTCCCCTTTAAGGTATCCAAAAGTGCGACAGAAATATGGAAGCTTATGGGTGCATCGCAAAGGCGAATTTATACAAGCCACCGTCTTTCTTGAGCAAGTCGTCTCCTCACCTTTTCGACCAAAACAAGGCGCCTAGGCGGATTTGCACATGTCGCCTTCGCTCTAAACGTATAAACTTACGTATGTTTGTCGTAGTTTCTGAAACATTAAGATGATGATGACGATGATGATCATGATGATTAT
Organism: Temnopleurus reevesii; assembly: GCA_036244855.1. NCBI lineage: Eukaryota > Metazoa > Echinodermata > Echinoidea > Temnopleuroida > Temnopleuridae > Temnopleurus > Temnopleurus reevesii. Next base: position 44,516 of record BQKZ01003206.1, read on the forward strand.
GGCCTCTTGTATAGCGTCGGCCTATATGCCCCATTTCGGCACTCATAGGCCCGTATTTCGATAGCGAGGTTAAACTTAACCCAGGTCTAAGTCATTGTTCTTTAGACTCTTGGTTTAACTTTTGAATAGCTCGGGTCTAAATAACAATGACTTAGTCCAGGGTTAAGTTAAACCTCGTTATCGGAATACGGGCTAATGTGTATAAACATTCAAAATAATGTATCACAGAATACATAAGGTTTTGGCTCGAAGTGTAGATATGTGTAATGTGAGAGGAAGGGACCAAGAACCTGGACACATCAACTAACTTTTGGATTTTTTTTTAATTCAACGTTATCTATGTCTTAGCTCATCCATGGATTGCATTTTTACACTGTCGTAACTTTTTTATTTATATTTTTACCTATTATGTTTGCATTATTCTTGCTTTTCAATATATATTTCTGGTATTAGGACCATGATGAAAATAATTTTTTAATGATCTTGTCATCGTGCATTGATATATCTTGATAAATGTAATGATATAAATAGATTGATAAATGTGGATTATTTGTTTCCTGTAGGAATTTAATGCCATGGTCGGGATTATAACTGCGACCCTTTGTTTGAACTGTTGAATGGAAAGAATCAAAACCACTATACACCACGATGATGAAAAACGGTTTTTAAGTACTATACTCAATGGCCCGTATTCCGATAGCGAGGTTTAACTTAACCCAGGACTAAGTCATTGTAATTTAGACCATTGCATTGGTTTAACTTTTGAATAGCCCGGGTCTAAATAACGATGTTTAGTCCGGGGTTAAGTTAAACCTCGCTATCGGAATACGGGCCTATCAGTTTAGGCCCCGGTCACATACAAGCGCAGACTGAAGACGACTTGTTCAGTGAACTGTTAGATGCCCCTTAACAAAGAGTCGTGTCAAACCGTGTTCAGTTGGGGCTTCTAAAAGATGTGACTGGCCTGGTGCATTATTATGCAACGAGCTTGAATTCATTATACAACACGTAATCCCTACTCACGTAGAGAAAACTTAAAAGTGAAAAGGTGCTGTCAAAGGGTTTAAGCCCTGGTCACATAGAGCCCCGGAAGCAACACGATTCACCCCGGAGATCCGGGGCTCTTTTTGGCTCAATCGGGGTGAATCGGGATACACTTTCCCAAGCTCGAGTGCTGATTTTTCTATGTGACCACAAACACGNAACAGTCGTGTTGGGCTCCCGATTAACCCCGGAGATCCGTGTTGGAATCCGATTGGCCCCGGAAGCAACACGATCGGCCCCGGAAGCTACACGATCGACCCCGGAGGCTGAGCCAACTGCTCCTCCGGGGTGAATCGGGGTGAATCGGGGTCCTATGTGACCAGAGCATTACACAAATGATTATACAGTGTATCGCTGTTAGAACTAGTTTTATCATGAACGCAAACAATGCAATAAACTGGGACGTTAATTAAGGAATGTCTGTACATCCATGGTGTTAATTTTTGGTGATTTTTTTTTCACATGTTTATGATTTTTTTTTATTTTTAATCTAATATTAGTAATCTTTGATAATTGCAAACGAATCACTGCTTAAATTTCATTTTACAGTATCGTCAATAAATGCTCTAAAATACATTTTCCATAAAGATTCAGACCTTAAAACTCACCCATATCTGATGAAAAAATGATGCCTTAATGCAATCAATAATAACTTCATGAATCATCAACCAATAGGCGGGTTTACTTATATATATTCAAATTTATGTGCGAATGTAGTTACGTGGTATTCTTTAAACCGGTTGATAACAATAACACACCAATAGTTGGAATCCAGTTTGTATATACATTACTTGTTGCTATGTCCGGCAAGCATCGAGCAAGCTATTAACGTTGTCAAGAACAACCTTTGTGTTAGAGGCATACATACAATTTGCATCTATTAGTAAACCCGCCTATTTGGATCAAATGTATGCATCGGAAGAGAGTCTGATCATTTCTCTAAACTCCCCAATTTGATGCTATGGTTGGGATTCAAATTACCATCGACCCTATATTTGAAATCAAAGAATCAGAACCACTACACCACGATTGTCATCCTGTATGACTATGTTTGAAATCAGAAATAGATAGATGAATAACGTGGATGATTTGCTAGCAGAAAATTAACATCGTGGTTGGGATTCAAATTAACTACGACCGTCAAATTGAACTCAAAGAATTAGAATCCATTCACAGCAATGCTTCCGAGCTAAACCCACTATTTATGCTGTTATAGGACACATAAACTGCCTGAAGTTAGGTCTGTGCTACTACAGATTTTGAACGATTTTATAATTTTTCCGTATACATTATGTACCTTAATCATGTTAATGGTCTATCCAAAGCAAGCGCGACCGATAGATGGCGTGATCATGTATTCGTACAGAACGCGAAAAATTTTATTTTTTCATATTTATTTCTTATTTTCTGTTCCCATGGAGTTTCGAGGTCGCGCCCTCTTTCGGTTTGACAGCGATAGAATAGAAAGTGAGAAGGGATTATATAACGGTCTGAACTAGGTCTATGTTTGCTGTACTTTGTGTTTGTAGACTTTCAGGCGCACACCCGGGGGGCTGAGCCCAAATTTGGCGCCCCCGCCCCTCCCCGCTAAGCTGACGACCAAAATAAAAAAAATTCTTTACCTCAAATTTGGCGCCCCCCGGGGGGCTGAGCAAAAATTTTGGCGCCCCCCTCCCCTCCCGGCTGAGCTGACAAGCAAAAAACAAAAAAAACAAAACAAAAAAAAAAAAAGGTCATCAGATCAAATTTGGCGCCCCTCTTAGCGCCCCCGGGGGGCTGAGCACAAATTTTGGCGCCCCTTCCCCTTTAGCGCCCCCTTATAAGAGCATTTAGTCACCAAATTTTGGCGCCCCCCTGGCTCTGACCGGGGGGGGGGGCTAGCGCCCCCATAGCCCCTCCCAAGGTGCGCGTCTGACTTTACTCAGTCCACTTAATATGCATCGAGCGAGAATTCATTATGCAACACGTATTCACTTAGAGAAACCTTATAAATGAATAGGTGCTGCAGAAGGGTTTACGTAAAAGATTTAATCATTGTTGGAACTACTTGTATCGAGGGTGTACATACAATATAAAACCTTAGGCGTTGATTAACAGCGACTCGATATTTATAAGGTGTAAAGCCCCGGTCAAATAGGGCCCCGGAAGCAACACGATTCATCCCCGACTCTTTGTCCAGTTCACAGTTAGCTGCCTGAGAACAAAGTGTCGTGTTGAATTGTGTTGCTTCCGCGGCCCTGTGTGACCGGGGCTTAAAACCAGAAAACGAGATAGAACAGCGGACAAGAAACGGACTGACATATATTATTTAGTCTAAAGGCCAAATACAGTTTTGGTAAATATTAAGAAAAGTAAATTTTATGGGATGTTTATCATAACATAGACATCTGACACACATTTCTGATAATAATCATATTCAGTTTTATATAGCGCATAACACATAGCCATATATCCCTATGCGCTTACAGAGCAGAAAGAGAGATAAAAGAATGGAGAATATAGATATGGTTTAAAAATCAAGAGAACAACAGTTAGAGAACATTAACAAGCATGATTTTTTTTACGAACTGATTCTTTTTGAAAATTTGAATTTGGCCGTTAAACCATATTAAGCACACTCTCTTGGTAATAACATTATATTGTTTGTTATCGGGTATACGCTAGGTTATTTCTGAGATTTGACAAAAGAATTATAAAATGGTATACAAAAATTGAATTCTGAAAATTTCATCCAATTCTGTGCATGACAAGGTGTCCTTTAACAAGCAAGAAAACATTTTGCACACTTTAAGGTGTAGCTTTACCAAAACCCATTTATTTTCCACACAATTTTAAAAAATATATTTATGATACTATATTTCAATGAATTAACATTTGAAGATAAAATTTGGGTATAAAAATATTCACTTTTACCAAACTCCACTTCAGCTTTAAGGATCGAAGCGTTAAGCCCCGGTCACATAGGACCCCGGAAGCAACACGATTCACCCCGACTCGTTGTTCTGAGGCAGTTAACTGTGAATTAACAAAGAGTCGGAGTGAGTCGTGTTGCTTCCGGGGTCCTATGTGACCGGGGCCTAATCCTGGACGGTGTTTCACCAAGAAAAGAAAGACTTTACGCACGACTTTAAGTTCGACTGGTATTCCTTCTTGTGCGTTTAATAATTCATTATAGTGCGCGCGTTCAACGCAAGAAATGATACCAGTCGATCTTAAAGTCGTGCGTAACTTTAAGAACAACTTGGTGAAACACCTCCCTGGTTATATCAGCATGGGTATAAGCATGGTTAGTATAGCGCACTACGTTTCAAGAAGAAAATCCTGCCAGGTACCCATTCGCCTCACCTGGGTCGAGTGCAACACTAACGTCACTACTACACCACTTACTTCTCCACCACTTACACTTTTTTAATCTTTGACCAACATACATACTTCTATTCCTTCCTTAAAACGCGTTTCAGAATGACTTTAGGAAATACTGGAATATGTTACTGGGTGTTATAATCGTTCGTTTCTTCACAATTCAAAACAAGAACGGACATCAGATACGGTATTCTTTAAGAGTCGTTTGTAACTAAGCTGAAAGACCGTGTTGTTTCAACAATTCGTTCTTAAACTTGGTGAAACACCTCCCTGGTTATATGAGCATGACTGTAAGCATGGTTAGTATAGCGCACTACGTTTCAAGGATAAAATCCTGCCAGGTACTCATTCGCCTCACCTGGGTCGAGTGCAACACTAACGTCACTACTACACCAATTACTTCTCCACCACCACGCTTACACGTTTTTAATCTTTGGCCAACACACAAACTTCCAGTCCTTCCTTCAACGCGTTTCAGAATTACTGGAATATATTATTGGGTGTTATAATCGTTCGTTTCTTCACGATTCAAAACAAGAACGGACATCAGGTATTCTTTGAGAGTCGTTCGTAACTAAAGTGAAACATCGTGGTGTTTCACCAAATCGTTGATGACTTCAAGAAAGACTGGAGTACGTTAACAAGTTTAATGCGCTTAATATTCTTTATCATTCACCGAAAGAAGTAATACCAGTCGTGCGTAGAGCAATTCTTAAACACTGCGCTGATGGAATACTTTTGATGACCTGGGCGGTAATTCACCAAGATAAAGACTTTAGGCACGACTTTACGTTCGGCCCCCTTCTTGTGCGTAATGGTTCACACTATTACGCGCATTACGCGCAAGAACTGATACCAGTCGAGCGTAAATTCGTGCGTAACTTTAAGAACGACTTGGTGAAACATCGCCTAGGTTTCTGTTAACTCTGAGATTTGGGGTGTAACCGCTGGTACAAAAGCAGCACCGTAAGGTTATCCACTCTTATAGGGTGCAGATATGCACCCCCATCCTAAGAGTGTATATCTCTACCCTCAGTGTATCAACCCAAAGCGTGCATAACTTAACCCTTAAGGTTCATATCTCAACCCTAAAGGTGCATATCTCTACCCTAAGGGTGAATATCTCCACCCCTATGGTGTATATTTCAACCCTAAAGGTGCATAACTCAACCCTCAGGATGGATATCTAATCCTAAAAGGGTGCATATCTAACCCTAAAAGGGTGCATATCTCAACCCTAAAGGTACATATCTAAACCCTAAAGGTGCATATCTAAACCCTAAAGGTTCATATCTCAACC
>BQKZ01003206.1:57983-73842 GCA_036244855.1 Temnopleurus reevesii
CCCCCCCCCTCCGGCTCCGGCTTAGCCTTTGACTTCTAAACCGGGAGGTTCATGCACAAAGCCAACGGGAAATACAGAATTCAGTGGGTTGAGAGGTGCATCTGTGCTGGAAAATAAATCTGACAAACACGAGGAAGATAGAAAAAAAATTATTCCTTTATTCATGTTATTATAACCTGTATATTCAAAATTGAGTAACAATGATAATATCCATTTACATAATTATTATAGTCATCTAAACAAAACTTTTAATACGATCACGACGAACAAAGTTATAAAGTAAACAAAATAATAACACAGAAAATATGAATTGTCTCACAAACTTGCATTTAGAACAATGAACAGATTATGAACGGCTTTAGGAACAAACATTTATATGAATTCATCAGCCAACTGCACAAAATGGTGTAAGCTATCTTGTTGTGGCTATCTCAGCTAATCGAAAACTTATCCTCTTGTCTGTCTCCCGAAAGCATTCTAGTTATCTCATTGACAAGTTCATTGACAGCGAGATACGACACATCGAGAGTTGTCTTATCTTTTAACAAATTTATGTCACGTGATTTTCGTATATGGCATTCGAAATGAAACATGATAGATTCAACTCCTAATTCAAAGTGATTTTGGACAATTATATGCCTATTTCATTTTTTTAAGTTTCGCAGAAGATCATTTTTATTACTAAAGCAAAATACAGATGAGGAATGATACTTGCTGAATCAATTGTGAATATATACAACACCAAACCTGCCCACAGGCATCAAGAGAAATTACCAAAAATCGTTATAACAATATTTTTATACATATAGGCCCGTATTCCGATAGCGAGGTTTAAGTTAACCCTGGTTTAAATGTGTGGTTTAAGTATGGGAAGCCAAAAGAGGCTTGAATCTATAACAGTCGGTGTTTCCTTTACTAGCACATTTTGGCACTCATAGTATTCAAAACTCTCTCGGAATAAAAACTTCAATAGTTTTCGACCTTATTAATGCATGGGAAAAGAGAGCAGTTAACATAAAACTTATACATTGTAAATAAAGTTTTGGCACTTTTGGCTACCCATACTTAAACCACAGATTTAGACCAGGGGTAACTTAAACCTCGCTATCGGAATACGGGCCAAAGAGAATTAAATATAACTACTTAATATTGATCTTATTCAGCGTTTTGATGAACGAAATTTATATTTTGCGGACAAACAAATATCTGTTCTTTGTTAATCAGTTACTAAAACTTTTCGATTTTCGATTCACTTTGATAGGCCAGAGAAGAAGTACACTGGTCACTTCGAAAATCGCAGACAATCTTAAAAAAGTAAAAGTTTTGGGCCAATCTTATAAATTGCTCTACCTATTTGTGAAAACGGGTTGATTTTTGTTACACCCAATCTGAACGAAATGTTTCTGCTTGTTCGAGATGTTTTCGAAAGAAACGAAGGGTTTTCCGCCAAGCAAACTCTTGGTCCCGTGCGTTCATTTTGGCGTCATATCCCCCAAATGCGCAGTAGTGAGCTGAAAATAAACAACACAATGGTACGTCTCTAAATAGTACGGAGGTTTCGATTTCATTCGTCACAGTCACAGTCACAGTCGACCGGAAGTAGCACGTCATAGTTTTACGCGTCTCCTTATTGTTCAGGCGTGCGCAAATTATACGTCTGGCGTAATAATAAGCAGACGGGCAAAACTATGGCATACTACTTCCGGTCAACGTGCCCTTCGTCACAGTTGACTGAAATCGAAAAAAAAAAGACACATTATGGGCGTTTCAATGTCATTCTTTACAGTCACAGTCGACCGGAGAGTACACGTCATATTTTGCGCGCAGCAAAGCATTGTTGCGTCACAGCTCTAATTAATCTGTGATGGGTATTTCTCGATTTACCCTTTGGGTCACTGATCTGTGACGAGCCCATAGACGAGCGCGTGTCACTGGTGTGCATGCCATTATGACGTCAGCTGGTACTAGTCGACTAAAATCGAAACTGATTTTGGAAGTGAACGAACAAGAGCGTTCGACGTGTTGACATTCATTGACCTTTACTCATTTTCAACTGTGACTGTGACGAATGAAATCGAAAACTCAATAATATTTATCCATAGACCAGTGTTTAAAAGAAACATATTAAATCAGATGTAGACTATTTTCACAAGTGCTAGATAACGATGGAAAACTCTAACTACCTTGTTGGAATATAATATTTTGCACAAGGCTGATACAATGGCCCTTCATATGTTGACCAATTCATGTTATCTCATGGGACTCATCCAAACCACGAATAGTTCTTCATTATGCTCAGATGAAGAATATTGCTAAGATACATGCCATTTAATCTATATTATTATTTATTTTATTCATACAGATATCTTTGGTGCAGTGTGACTTGACCAACTAGTGGTTTGTGGTCATGGAGGTAAATGAGCGCTTTCGAAATTGATGGACGGAGACTTGAAAGTGCTTGTGGACGGTAAAGACAAAACCGAGTGCATGCGCATCAAATTATGCGCACATCAGTAGCGCACGAGTCATTTCACTCCGCACATCAGAGACCATTAATACCGGTATGCTATAACATTTAACAATAAAACAGCATTCAACGCGTTTGATAAAAACAAGAATGGTTAATTCTACTAGTCGACAAAAATCGAAACTGAATATGGGAGTGAACGAACGAGATCGGTCGATGTTGGTTGACCTTTTCTTCTGGTCAACTTTGACTGTAACGAATGAAATTGAAAACTCCATAGCATTTATTCATAGACCAGTGTGTTATTGTTATGTTGCCTCTTGAAAAAATAATAACAAACCAGCTGTAGATTATTTCACAAGTGGTTGATAGCAATGGAAAACAAAACTACATATAGAACTAGATTTGCTTGGAGCATGTTGGTATATGAAGTTTTACACAATACTATTGAAATTGGTTCAATTCCTGCCATCTCATGGGACTCATTCAAACTACGAATAGTTCTTCATTATGCTCAGATTAACAATATTGCTAGAATACATGCCATTTAATCTATATTATCATTTCTTTTATCCATACAGTTATTTTGGTGCAGTGTCCCAACAATTAATAGTCACCTGACATAACTAGTGGTTTGTGGTCATGGAGGTAAATGAGCGCTTTCGAAATTGGTGGACGGAGGCTTGTCAGTGCTTGTGGACGGTAAAAACAAGACCGAGCGCATGCGCACCAAATTATGCGCACATCAGTAGCACACGTGTCATTCCACTCCACACATCAGAAGTGCACTCGTTGTCTTCGGTTCTCAAGCCCCTGTCCACCAATTTCAAGACCCCACTAATACCTCTAAGGGGGTGTTGCTCAAAAGTTGCAATTGATCACAAGTTGCAGTTGATCGGAACGCACCAATCAAAATCATTGTTTTATGCGCGTCTAGCTAAACGCGGATACCGTACGCGTATGAAAATGCGCGTTACAATTTGCAAAGTTGCAGTTGATTTGCAGATTTTGAGCAACACCCCCTAAGTATGCGGATCTACTTACGCTGTGTGGCACGATTGGGTACGATCAGATGTGACACAGAACAGTTTGGTAGATACGGGGCGTCCAAGAAATGTCCAGTGCCTGGTAAATGATACTTCTGTAGTAAATGACCTTTTCCTGCCGCTATAAGTTTCTCCTGAACCTAGTTGAGGACATATATAAGAGAAGCTTGATAATATTAGACCCGGTTTGTTTTTCATAACGCAGGTGCTTTATGTCACGCTTTTAATCATAAACCGGTCAAATGTATATCATTAGGGAGTTTACGCTCGACAACGGAGCGGCTCAACGACGGGAGAATTCGTCAGATTCCTGCGTTATTGCTAACCCGTCCTTATTCCCTCCGTTGCTCTTAACTTCTGTTACGCTACACGCTCAACGGCAGTATGCAAATTGAGTGTGACATCAGGAATCGAGCTTTCACGCCGAAATCCAAAGATTTGAATAATAGGCACGTGATACGCTTGGCCGCATCTGATTGGCTACGTTCCTGCATCTAAGACGGACGTGGGATTGAGCAAAGACCGTTGTCATGGTTGTAGAATTCTGCTCTTCGCCGCTGTTGTCACTGGCAACCAGCGAAGCCGACCTAAACGGGTCGAAAATGGTATTGATCTGCGATTTTGCCGTTCGTGTTGACGGTGCGTAACCTCGCTAGTGAGAATTCATAACGAGAACAGTTTTTATCGCAAAAGTACGGCGGCCCTAAAGCGACACCGAAAACAACATAAAACTGAGTATTTCCTTTGTTATATCAGTTCACCAAAATGAAGAAAACTAGTTTTAGCTCATAGAAAAAAACGTCAGATATTGCGGCAAAGCATATCTTGTCAAAATGTCCCCGTTGTGCCTCCGTAAAATTTAAAAAACCCAGGTGGCAACCACCGGATTACGGTTTAGTACCCCCTAATACCGGTATACCGGTGTACCGTGTGGAGGCGCCGTGGTGTAGTGGTCGTGACTCTCGCCTTTCAACTAGAGGGTCGTAGGTTAGAATCCTACCCATGGCGTCAATTTCCTTCAGCAAGAAATTAATCCACATTATGCTGCACTCAACCCAGGTGAGGTGAATGGGTACCTGGCAGGAATATTTATTCTTTGAAATGCCAAGTGCGCCGTGAATGGCTGCCGGGCTAAAGCCAGGGTAATACTAATGTAAAGCGCCTTGAGCACTCAGCAGAGTGGATACGTGTGCTATATAAATTGCACCTATTATTATTATTATTATTATTATTATTATGCTATCATATTCAACAATAAAACAGCCTTCTACGCATTTGATAAAAACAAGAGTGGTTAATTCTCCTCGGTTAAAATCTTACCTTTCGAGCACGCCAAGCAATTTGAATATGGTCCTCGTCACCATTCTCAAATAACATCACAGGAAAGTTGATCTTCTCAATCTTCAAACAAACATAATAAAACGGTTTAACAATAATGATAAATTGATGATAATAAATGAGTCTTATCAACCCATAACACAAGTTACTCTTCCGATAGGAGATACAAGAACATTGTGTTATTATTATGGAGTTTTCGATTTCAGTCAACTGTGACGAAGGGCACGTCGAAGGAGGAAGTGCTTCATAGTTTTGCGCGTCTTTTATTCTTAGGTCACAGCTAGTTGTGCGCGTAAAAATTAGCAGATGCGCACAACTATGACGTTCTACTTCCGGTCGACGTGCCCTTCGTCACAGCTGACTGAATCGAAAACACCATATATGATAATATTTCATTTTATAGTGGTTTCAGACACACCCAAACTTGCAACATGTCCCGTTGTGTAATGTAAATTTAATTTAGTAAATGGAACGATACACTTATATAGCACTTAATACAAGTTTCTCTTCGCGCTTGTCGATTTTCTTTTCTTTACAAATTGCGTTAAAATTATTTCTTAAAAACCTTGCAACTTACTGGCGCTACTTGATCATGATGTTCCTCCAACTCCAAGCCAAAGTCATGCCTACTCCGGCACCACCATTTACCATTGTCATTTTGCCATGTCTCAGAGCAATTTCTGGAGAGGAAAGAGTTCAGTAGCTCAAAAGAGATGGATATTAATGGGAATAATTGATATACCTAAGGACCGGCGAGACCCTATCAGTCAGGGAAACTATCGCTTTATCGAGATCTCGTTTTTTCGAGATAATACGCAGTTCTGTTCGAATTTTCTTACTAACATATATAGTGGAAAATTTATTTCGCTTCAACTTACTATCAAACGAAAATTCGCCACCTTGAGATTTTTTTTAATGATTTTTTAATGATGGGTATGTAAGACGGAAAAAAATTGCCATTCACTTTACACAGGCGATCTGACCCGCACGAATTCGTAGCGCTCCGACCTCTATCGCTAAACTGCGTATTATCTCGAAAAAAAACGAGATCTCGCTATTTAAAGCGAGAGTTTCCCTGACTGCCTATACTAAGGTTCAAAGTTGAACCCCAGCCACGTCTCAGTGCAATGTTTGAAAGAACAATTGAATGGCTCACATTACAAAGAAAAAAACTAACACCGACTTAACCTTCATAGGGCTCCAAGTTGTACCCCCAAATTTACCCCAGAATTGACGAACCGACGAATTGAAGGATTTGAATTATTGTCCCTTCCCCCGCCCCCAAATCTTGCACATTGAATTTCATCTGCGCACCTTTCATTGCACCCCCTTAGGTCATCAGTTACACTTTAGCCCATCTAAGCAAAAAAATCTATAATAATAAATAGATAAGGCATCACCTGATATTTCTGCAACCCATTTGGCAATTTTGACGCCTATAGCTCTAACAAAGGTGGCTATAAACCTCTAGTCCCCCACTCCCCGTACAGTGATTACACGTAATCCAACAGAGCGTTTTTAGAAATGGTGGACGGAGGCTTGGACCGTAGAAAACGAGTGCGAGCAAAAGTGCGCAACTGATGTGCTCATCATTTTTTTGCAAACAACAGATGCGCACTCGTTTCCTCCCATCTCACTATTTGTGGGTTCTCGAAAAATGGTGCACGGTGCATAGAAAACGAGTGTGCGCTTGATCTGTGCATTAAATGACAATTGCGAACTGATTGGCGCACCTCTAAATGCGCACATCAGATGTGCACTCGTTTTCTCCCATCCACAAGCCTCGTCCACCAATGTCGAACACCTGCTAATATGAAGGTTTCGATTTCATTCGTCACAGTCACAGTCGACCGGAAGTAGTACAACATAGTTTTACGCGTCTTCTCATTGTTACGTGCGCAACTACCAGTGACGTAACAATAAGTAGACGCGTAAAATTATGACGTTGTACTTCCGGTCGTCGACATGCCTTTCGTCACAGTTGAATTTAATCGAAAACACCATAATGACTTACGTGTACGGTTCGATGCGTGTCCCATCAGGAAGTTCAAGTCCGATTGAGTCAATGAGGTAATCAAAAAACGTTGATGAGACGAGACATCTGATTGGCAGATTCAGCCTTGTGACGGCATGGAGACTTATGATTCCACCAATGCAACTCGTCGTTAGTCCAACTCGAGCTTCATCCAATCGAGGGTGCGTTTAGATGTATTCTATGATGTCCTGTGTATATACATTTTGATTATTTATGCATTTCAGTTCCATTTTGTTTTTATTTATTTTTCAATATACAACAATAGAAATATAACAAAATCACATAAATCATAGATTTGACATTGAGTCACAAAATATCAAACGGAATTTTAAGAAAAGTATTACAGAATAACATGACATACTGTCAAAATAAAAGCAAACAGTGCTATTTCTGAATTATAAAAGAAAGATTATCAAGCAAATTGCTTTTAAAAGAATAAGAGAACCCGAAAAAAACTCACTGAACTGATTGACATAAATCATGTTTATTTTCAAAATAAGATTTGGTAAGACATGTAGAGCTCAAAGTGTTATGGAATTACCTATAAATATTTTGTCAATATGCAGGTTTTGATTTCATTTATCACAGTCACAGTCACAGTCGACCGGAAGTGAAGGTCAACTAGGGTCAACACGTCCACTGCTCTCGTTCGTTCACTCCAAATAAGCGTGTTTTCGAAATTTAAGGACGGAGGCCTAAAAGGAGAGTCTACCCAAAAATAATAATTTTTCAATATTATGCAGACAAATTTGGTGAGCAGAACAAAAAAGTTTAAGTGAAATCGGACAACTAATAAGAAAGTTATGAATGTTTGAATATATAGACAAATTGGCAACTAATGACGTAATAGGTGCACAACTAACTATCTATGATATTGATATCAATGTTAAAAATGTTACTTTTTCCCCCCAAATAAGATTTCCTCACAAGTTTAACTGTAGTATATCTTCATGATAGATATGTAGCTCCCATATCTGCATGTTTACATTAATAAAAATGTTGTGTTTTTCTGTAAAAATGATGAATTTTATATTATAAATATGAATAGGGTGAATGGTTAGTTGTGCACCCGTGACGTCATCAAATTGGCAACATGTCTGGAAATTTGCACTGATTTGCCTGTTTTATTAACTTTGTTATTAGTTGTCCAATTTCCCCAATCTTTTTTGTTCTGCTCTCCATTTTTCCCCCTTCAGTTAAAAAAGTATTATTTTTGGGTAGACTCTTCTTTTAAGGACAGCACGGAATGAGTATCCATCTGACGTACGCATTAAATGACAAGTACGCATCAGTTTAACCGTCTGCAAGCCCGCGTCCACCAATTTCGAAAGCATAATTTTGATTTCAGTCGATGAGTTCGAATTCCAGATTACATAATATCATCTACAGAAGAGGTGCACATTTGTCTATGGGCTCATTACCAATAAGTAAGCGAAGGCGGGACAATCGAGAAATGCTCGTAGCAGATTGGGTAGTGGACGAAATGGCTCGTCACAGATTAATCAAATATCTGTGACGTCACAATGCGTAGCTGCGCTTAAAATGTGATCTTGTTCCAGTCGACTTTGGCTGTGACTGTGACAAATAAAATTGAAAGTTCTATAATGAAAGAGCGGCCCTTCTTAGTAATCACGCAGCGATTACTTTTTTCCCTCTCTGACCAGGACCCTATTGCGTAAAAAGTTGCGTTTAAACGCAACTCTGAAAATTTGAACGCAAGTCCTAAATGCGGTAAGTATCCTGATTGGATGGAAATTGAGTTGCGTTTAAATGGAACTTTTTTTCGGCTGATGGTCCCAAAACCCCGAGAATTCACGGGCGAGGAGTCTTGGACCCAACATTCTTGCGTTCTGGGCAAAGATTATGATCACGCCACTGATCGTTCGCGCTCGTATTGGATATACTAATTGGGTGTAGATAAATTATGAAACCATTCAGAATCTGAACTACCTGAGCATGTGTTTCGCAGTACGGTAGAGTAGGGTCATACTAAAAGCCGAAGAGTGCCGAAGAGCGCCGAAGAGTAGCTCTTCGGCGTTCTTTGGCACTCTTCGGCACTCTTCGGCTTTTAGTAGGACCCGTAGAGTGGATACACATGTACGCCTTTAAAATCACATACAGTAATGGTGAATCTTTAATTACCTCAAATGCTGAAAGCTTGAGATAGACGTTTTTCTCCCTCGTGCTTTTACGGATAGGATGGCAGTAGTTGAGGGCAAAGACTGCAAATCCGTGGGAGGCGATTAAGGCAGCTCTGTCAGCGATCAACGACGCGGCTATTCCACGTACATCAATCACAACGGGCAGAGGATCCGAATTACCTGTGTATAAATATCAACAAATTATGTATAATTGTGCATATGTGTACATGCCTTTATCATGTATAACATTATTAATGTAATCATTAGAGGCCAGCCTTCTAAACAAGCCTCACTTCCTTGCTGGCATCTATTTTTTTTTCATTTCTTTTGTCATATTTCCATTATTATTTATGACTGTATATATTTGAATTCTCAAAAGAACTGAAAATAAAATTATTTGATTTGATTTGATTTGAAGTAACCTTTTGCTCAGTTGTTTTCTGTTTGTGTGTTTGTGTGTTTGTTTGTTTTGTTTTATTCTTTTTGTAAAATAATGATTTTGTAATGAAATTTCATTGATAATCTTCATGTCATACAATGCGACACAAAAAATATACAAAATATATCACATGTGTATACAGATTATAAAGACCTTAATTCAAATGAGTTTCATATTTTTATTTCATATCTTTATCTAATTTGTTTGTTTGCTTCTTGCATTTTGTAACACTGTATGACTGTATTGCTTGCACTTGTATTTATTTGTATATAGAATTTGTATTGGTTTTTTCCCCATGGCCCTCGAGGATAGCAGTTTTTTTTTTCATAACTGATGAGGCTACCCTAAATAAATAGAACTGAAAATAGAATAAAATAATAGCAAATAGCATATTGCAATAATTAATTGGGTTTACTTTCGTTTTTATTCAAATTGATATCCTATTACTATAACTTACGAACAGCTGAAGGAAGGGAAAATCCTATTTAACATTATAACGATTCTCGGTACAGACAATAGGCGATATCAAAGCGATATTTAACGATACTGCCGACTTGGATCTGTTGGGGAAGGGACTTCCGGTTTTAGAAGCTAACGATATTTCACGATATCATGGATACCGGCGTTATTTCATTATTTCACGATATTTCATGAAAGCGTCGATATCGATATGTTTGAGTTGGGGAGGGGACTTCCGGTTTTAAAAGGGGCGCACACGTGTTAGGTCTATCATATAGGAAATTGTTATTTTGTTCTTCGTTCAACATTCAACTTCATCAGAGGAACTTGGTAAGTCTACCTGCTTTAATATATGAGACATCGTGTAATAGTAATTATTATCAGGATATATTTGAAATAAATCGCAAAAACAGAAATCTGAATCATGGGGTGTTGCTCAAAATCAACTGCAAATCAACTCCAACTTTGCAAATTGTAACGCGCATTTTCATTCGCGCATAGTACGCGCATTTAACAAGACGCCCATGAAACAATGATTTGGATTGGCGTATTCCGATCAACTGCAACTTGCGATCAATTGCAACTTTTGAACAACACCCCCTAAGTCATACATATCCATCATTATCGTGATTATGAGATGACTCATGAGAAACAAAATAATATTTCCATTTTGAGTTTCCAGGAAAGAAAAATCACTGACACGAGCATTATTCATCCAAAGGAAGTTGGCATCCGCGTTTTGAATGACAGGCCTATTCAGCGCATATGAATCATGACGAAATATCGTTTAAAAAGCAGACGGTTCCTAGTAGCTTTGACTTATATTGTGGACCAAAGACATGGAATAGTCTATCACATGAACTTCAGTCATGAACTTATCTTACAGTGTTCAAACTCAAGCGAAAGACAGATTTGAGCACACGGTAACTCTGACATTGAACATGTTGAACGAAAAGGAGATGCAAATATGATATTAGCAGTTCGTCAGATTACGGAAATGTCAGTTTATTATGCATGTTGTGCTTTAACCCTAACAATTCTATAAAAAAAATCCCCCCTTGTAAACATAAATCACTCCTACATCAATTTGTGCGATTACGCCCAAATTCTGTGACTTTCCCAATACATATTGATAGTGTCATTCATGTTGCCATGGCAACCATAACACAAAAGGCATGTTTGTCATTTTCTAGAATAATCTTACTTTTTCAGCTTTAAATCAGCCCAAAATGCCTGGGGTTGGTGACAATTTTACTTTTTATAATAATTTATGCTGCTCTCTCTTAATCACCGCCAACAGGAAAAATATTTTTTCAACGATCTCCTTTGTTTTTTAATCCGTTTTAGTCACTTTTTAAATGTTGCTCTCCCCTTTAAGAGGTAACATGGTTTACAACGATTTCCTGTTTTTCTCTATTTTAGTCACTTTAGTCACTTTAATATTGCCCGAAGTTTTCTATGAATATACTCCTACATATTATGCACCACACAGTGTTTTCAAGAAGAAAAGAAAAACAGAAGGGGAGAAAACAGGAAAGAAGAAAACCGCTAAAATCTAACAAATAAGTGCCTCAAACCTTTCTGTTCCGGAATAAACCACACTCCTTCCGCTGATCCCATCTTCGCTGGGCTCATTTCCACGTAATCTGCAAGATACCATCTCTCCATAGATGTCGAAGCTAAAGGAGCAGCCAAATGTTCATCTTCCTTCAATCCATGGTCGAGCACGTCAATGGTGTATTTAAAAGGCGTGGTGACGTCATACTTGACGAATCTTGGGTACTTTTTTGCAACATCAGGTGTTGGTTGGAGACTCCATAAGAGGCCGTGAGGTTCGATGCCCTTGTAACTGCCACCCAATGATGGGTCATTTTTAACTGTGCACCAAAAAAAAAAAAAACATTTTTAAACGTTAGGTATAGGCCCTTTAAAGTAGACTGGCATAGAACTTAAAAATGTGCGTAAATTAGGAAAATTATACCTCATTAAATCAAGGAAGTATTATAGAATCCATTTAAAGTTGTTTAAAACTATTTTGAAATGCAAAAAAAGAGATAAACGCCTTTTAGCACACTTATATACACTGCTGCGAGAATGAACCACCGTAAAAATTCATTTTGACCCCCCGCGGAGAAAATACGTCATTGTATTGCATGCTACTTTTCAGAGCCCGGATGCGCGGCGTCTGCTGAGCATGCAAAGCTCAATTTTGCACACGTATTCTATGCACGTAGCTACATCGAACGCTTTCTCATATCCAGCTCTATCAATTGCATCGTGAAAGTACAAAATGGCAGAGAATGATTTTGAAGACCTTATATTGTTATGGAATGTGATTCGGAGGAAGAACAGTATGAACCAAGTACTGACACGGACAGCGAGATTAATCATGGCAAAATCGGGGAATATGATGAAAATGCAGAGGAAAGCGACGACGATGCAGCTGTTCATCAATTGCCATACCAAGAAAAGCCTAGACCCGCATAGAAATTTAAAAGATGCAAAAACCAATCATATTATACCTCATTAAATGGGGGAAGAGTCCTAGATTCCATCTAAAGCATTTTTGAATCCATATATAAATTCACAAAGGCGACAGGGCACTTTGAAAGACACATATTTAGTTGTTTATAGTCAAGTGATTGGGGACGTTCGTCCTTCTCACTATGCGATGTGACGTATTGATCAGCATTTCACTGCACAGCGGTTTGCATTCAGTTAGTGCAATACAACACACACAAGCAGACAGTTCTTCTGACAAAATGATCCACAATTCTTCAAGCCAAAACACCAAGGATATGATTTTGGAATGTAGTTCAATTTCGGACGATTACTGTGAAGATTCTTACATTGGCAGCGATATAGGTCTTGAGCAAAATCAGAGAATACTGCAGCTGATTTTATACGGAGCGGAGCGCACGAGCAGCTGCCACGAGCCTTCTTCGATCCACCACCCGGCCAGAGACCCCAGCACACCGGGGTCTGCGGGGTGTGGATCGGCCGGGAGAGAGTGATGAAATACTGCGACTGGCATTTTCTTTTTCAAAGTACATCTGAATGTGTAGGAATTGTTATACAAGTAATATATTTTGAATGTCTCTGAATCAGGAAAAGGGTAGCTTATTCATTACTTGCATGAACTCAAGAGAATTGAACAGCTTTGAAAATGTTTACCCGACTTTGAGTTCATTTTGCCAGTGCGCGCTGGCAGTGAATTGTCACTGCAAGGGGAAAACATGAATAGTGACCCTGCGTCCGACTGCTAGAGTAATATAAGTTGTTAGTTTTTAACAAAATGTTTCACTGTTTTCATTAATAGACGAATAGTAATCATGGTAATTTAGTGATGATTCAGTCCTAGTTCAATATTAAATCTAATACATGTATACCTGAATTGAGATTGACTCAATTGATAGTTCGCGTTCACATAGTCATAAACGCAACTGGATCTGCTCAACAGGATGGTAATCACACATTGCAATGTGTACGGCTAGTTTTCTGATGATCAAAAAAGGGGGAAAACGTTTTATCTGTCAAATATAATTTCCATTTTAAAACAGAATATCACAGTGCTCGGATTTTACTAAACTTTTCTGATTATTGGGGTGGAACAAGCAAAGAATATGCAAGATTTAATACACAACAAGTCCATATAAGCTTTATGGCTGCGGTACACGCAGCTAGCTAATGCAATACGATGACGTCACGATCACGGCATTTCTCCAATTGGCTCGTTGGTAGCTGCAGCGGGGCAGCACTTTCAACGGGAGATGGCGCCATTCTATGCGGGAATACTTTAAACAAAGCCCTCATATCCATGCAAATTGAGATGGATGAAGGCTGACGAATTGTTCGACGATTTCAAATAAGATTGCCTTAATTCAGTTCATCCAATTATGCCCTCAGGTATGATCAACAGAGGGTAAAGGCCGACATATACACCTTATCTTCTTTAGCCTGCGTCGGCCCAGCGTATTTGGAAATTAAAAACGCTCCCTGGACGCGCAAAGACACAGGTTATACAGTGGACCGACGCTCGGCGCACGTCCGCTTCTAGAGCGCATGCCGAACGTCAGTCCACCTTCTGATCCGCGTACGCTGCGCGTCCAGGGAGCGTTAAATCAAAGCCCCATCAATGAAAGTATTTTATCAAAAAGGAGTGCACCATTCGAACATGTATTATACGGTAAATTCTGCAAACTGTACAGTTAGTATTTGGTATTTTACGTGACAATGTCATTGTCTTACCAAAGTCTTGTCATTCAGTACATTTTGTAGGGAGCAGAATTCGGCAGCCAGAACTGCACTTAAAAGTGAAATCGTTGATTTTGACCAAGTTTCAAATAGAAAATCCTTGCCCACATATTTAAAAAAACGTGTGACAGAATATTAAATTGCATAGGAATCGTATCAGAACAGATCCCTAAGGGGGCAGATTTTACGTCGGACAACGCCTAACGAGGACGAAGCCCCTGGGACTACTCATCTGTATATAGGACACCCGAGGAAAATTTCACGGAACATAACTCCCCGAGAATAATCTAACTTAACGTTTGGTGAATGTTGTCCGTATTAGGCCCGGCCTGGTCACATCAAAGACCCGAATTAACATGATTCAAAACGACTCTTTGTTAAAAGGAGAGTCTACCCAAAAACAATAATTCTTCGACTGAAACAGAAAAAAATTGATGAGCGGAACAAAAAAAGTCTGGGTGAAATCTGACTACAAATAAGAAAGTTATGAATGTTTGAATATTTAGACAAATTGGCAACTGATGACGTCATAGGTGCACAACTGACTATGTATGACATTGATATCAATGTTATAAAATGCTACTTTTTCCCCAAAAAAATATATTTCATCACGAGTTTAACCGTAGTATATCTACATGATAGATATGTAGCTCCCATATTTGCATGTTTACATTAATACAATTGTTGCGTCTTTCTGTGAAAATTATGAATTTTGCACTATAGATATAAATAGGATGAATGGTTAGTTGTGCACCTGTGACGTCATCAAATTGGCAATATGCCTGGAAATTTTCACTGATTTGCCTGTTTTTTCTAATCTTTAAAAATTCATAACTTCGTTATTATAGTTGTCCGATTTTCTTCAAACTTTTTTTGTTCTGCTTGTCAATTTTTTCTGCTTCTGTTAAAAAATATTATTGTTGGGTAGACTCTTCTTTTAAGTCGGTGTTGAATCGTGTTAAATCGGGGCTTCCATGCAACTGAGGCCATACGGGAAATATACTCCGGGGAATCGTCTTTAGGGGAATTGTCCTCAGGGGGAGATGTCTTCGGGCAGTTGTCCACCGGGGGAGAAGTCCTCCATGGGAGCTCGGAGAAGTCCTCCATGGGAGCTCGGAGAAGTCTTCCATGGGAGATGTACTCCATGACTTCCGCAAGGGAATCATCAACAACTTCTTCATTTACCTGAAATTTCCCCGTCATCATTGGCCTTGTATCGTGCCGAAGACTCGAACCGATATCTCTGGCATTCAGAAAGGACACTAGCCTGCAGTGTGACCTCTTGACCCCTTGCAAGTCGAGTTACCCGGATGTCAAGCTCCTGGTCAGCGAAGCTCGATTCTGGATGGACGCGCACTTTTGGAGAAGGCAGACTTTCCTTACTAGTGGGAGAATTCTGGTCTGAACCAAATGCGGTTGTAAAACATCGTCTTGTAAATTGACTGCAAAAGGAAATAATAATCATCGGGCCGAATGAACGTCAAGAAAGAGGGGGTTAAGGGTCTATATACACTCTAATAGTCAGGCAGATATGTGAAAATGTTGCTCGGATCCGGCAGAAAGCGTGAAATTTGGCATATAGGGGTATTTTGAGGCACTGATTTCAAAAATTGCCGGCCACAGACGATCCGAGCATCGGGTCGGCGGCCATTTTGAAATCCAAGATGGCCGCCATCTGAA
>BQKZ01003207.1:20705-39773 GCA_036244855.1 Temnopleurus reevesii
CTTGTACATGAATGTGCTGCAAATGGCAATAAGCCTTCTAGTCATCCATATCAAACCAAATACAAGTTTTGTTACTCAAAAGATGGAAGAAAAAAATATATATTTTCAAAAAATATATGTTCTCTGTGTTGTGGTTAAGTTGCTGTGTGAATTTTGTCACTCCCATTGTTCTTGTAAATTTGTAAGCATGTTGCATGTAACTGTATGTATTTTGTGGTAGAAAGATTATCTACAATATGAACTAATGTCACAGTATTAGGAATTAGCATGTCTTAGGGGGTGTTGCTCAGAATCAACTGCAAATCAACTGCAACTTTGGAAATTGTTACGCGCATTTTATTCGCGCACGGTGTGCGCATTGAACAAGATGCGCATGAAACAATGAATTTAATTGGCGCGTTCTAATCAACTGTTGCTTGCGATCAATTGCAACTTTTGAGCAACACCCCCTTAGACATATTCCTTTGTAAAAGACAAGCCATACTTGTCTTTAATTATCATTTTTTGTCCTGGTTTGTGTTTTATAGAGCTGTGCGTAGATCTACAAACAACTGATGACGGTTTTCACAGGCACAATTCATCGCCAGATGATATTATTGAGTGCAGTAAAGGGTAAACGGTCATTCGTAAAGATGTGCATACTTCTATGAACAGCTTCATGAGACAACCCTGTGCGGTGTTTCACCAAGTTACGAAAGACTGTAAGAACGCCTTTAAACACGACTGGTACCAGTTCTTCTGCTGAATGATCGAGAATCTTACGCGTATTACACTCGTTAATGTACTCCAGTCTTTCTTAAAGTCTTGCGTAATTTTAAGAACAGCTACATGAAACACAACCCTGGTCTTACAAATATGAATAAGTAACAAATGAAATTATATAAATTCTTTCTCCCAAGAATAATAATAATAATAATGAACGGCTTTTATATAGCGCTTATCAACTCTAAGAATTCTCTAAGCGCTCTACAATTGCAGCATTATTACCCTGGCTTTAGCCCGACAGCCACTTCATTAGCGCACTTGGCGTTTCAAGGAATAAATATTCCTGCCAGGTACCCATTCACCTCACCGGGGTTGAGTGCAGCACACTATGGGTAAATTTCTTGCTGAAGGAAATTATCGCCCTAGGAGAGATTCGAACCACCGACCCTCTAGTTAAGAGGCGAGAGTCCGAACCACTGCACCACAACGCTCCCATTCTGGTTGATGTTTCACCAATATGTATAATACCTTTTTCATCAAACACAAGAACTAATACCAGTCGTTTCTTATCCTGGTAAAATAAGATACCTTATTTGTTCTTGATTTGTTGTAAACAACACAAAAAGGGGAATTTGTTTAGTTCATCTTTATTTTTCTTTATTATTATCCAAGTGGAGGTGCCGTGGTGTAGTGGTCGTGACTCTCGCCTTTTAACTAGAGGATTGTAGGTTCAAATCCTACTCATGGTGTCAATTTGCTTCAGCAAGAAATTCATCAACATTATGCTGCACTCAACCCAGGTGAGGTGAATGGGTACCTGGCAGGAATATTTATTCTTTGAAATGCCAAGTGTGCCGTGAATGGCTGCCGGGCTAAAGCCAGGGTAATAATAATGTAAAGCGCTTGAGCACTCAGCAGAGTGGATACATGCGCTACATAAATTGCATCTATTATTATATATGGACGGATCACCCTTTTCAGCAAGAGGAAACTCGTCTTCAAAGGAATCAATCATTGTAAGAAAACAATTCATGTATATTATCAGCAAGTAATTTAATTACTTTAGTGTTAAAAGAATCATGTGAACAATATAAAATATTGACATAACAAAGCTGAATTTTCTACTAGTTGTGTGCTGTAAGCTCTTTTTTAACTACTCTGTACATTTTTTAAAGAGTATAATATCATGTCCATACGTTCATTATTCAGTTTGTTAAATATCTTTCCTTCCAATTTGTTTTCCATGTGCGTGTGTACACACCATGATATGTAATATTTTAAATGATCAACATTTGTTAAAGTTCATTAGTGATATCATGTTCTTGAATTTGTGTGACGTAATTGTATTCAATAAAGTTAAAGAAATTTTGCAAAAGCAAATTTTTCCTTTTGATTGGTCTTCTTTTTTGTGTGTTTGTTGTTTGCTGCACAAATGTATATAATGGAAAGTTGTTTTAATGGGGTCCATAATAACTTGGATATTCTATTCAGTTAGAATATTTCCCTTTATCAGTCTGGAGTATTCTTGTTTATACCACGATTCTATTTTTTTAGATGATTGCGAAGAAGTAAGAGAATTGCTATTACCACTGCCAGAACGTCTTTGTGAAGTAAATGGCTAAATATTATACAGTGAAACCTCTTTATAACGAAGTCCTTGGGACCATGAAAATTACCTTGTTATATCAGGTTCCTCACTATATCAGTGTAAAAAAACAAGGAACTATTAAGAGCTGGGACCAACAAAATCACCTTGTTATATTATAACAGGTATCTCACTATATCCGACCTCTTTATAACGAGCGAGGTTCCACTGTACAATGAAAATTTTGCAAAAACCCCAATGTTGCGAATTTTGATAAGCTATTATATTAAATGAAAATTAATCTGTTACTTTATATCAAAGTACAAAAATTCGCCACCTTGTGGATTTTGCAAAATAATTTTGTCGTTCATTGTATTTCGCTTTACACAGGTGATCTGGTAGTCGTAACAAGTTTCTGTTGTACCTGGGGAACATACATTAATATGGAGAGCTTATTCCATTTGGTTTGCTCTAAATTTGAAGTATCTAATGCTCATTCTATATTTACAGTCATTCTTGCCTAAGTCTACCCTCACATAAGTTTAAGGGCTTTATTGATGTAGGCAAGGTTGACTGTACAGTGAAACCTCTGTGTAAAGTGGTCCTTGGTACCATGAAAATTACCTATATCAGGTTCCTCACTATATCAGGGTAAACAAACAAAGAACTATAGAGAGCTAGGACCAATAAAATCACCTTGTTATAACAGGTATCTCGCTATATCCGACTTCTTTATAACGAGGTTCCACTGTATTCTAGTTTGAGAAAATGAATTTTAAAGTTCCTTTTCTATGAAAAGGATAGCAATATCTACTTTCCACCATAACTATGCACACAACAGAGTCTAGCTTCCATGTTATTTGCCGAAACGATATAATACCTGTTCAACATTTCTTCGCAGAGTAAGTGTGAATGAAGTGCCTTTTGTGCGTAAAGCTATTGTGAATTGGAAATTATTTACGATGTTCCATTCCTTTGTCCCTTCTGCTCACAGTGGCTTATTGCAATACTTCATTGTGAGCAGAAAGAACAACGGTTTTGGACAAGGTGAACAACTCCGATTTTAGTATCGCTTTCACACACAAAAGAACCTAGCCTCCCTGTTTAATCCCTGAACAGACGCTCCATCCATCCAAAATTTCTTGGCACAATAAGTGGGAAGGAAGTGTCTTTCGTGTGTAGAGCTATTGTGAACAATTGATTGGAAATTATTTACTTTGTCCAATTCCTTTGTTCCTTCTGCTCACAGTGGGCCAATGCAATGCCTCACTGTTAGCAGAAAGAACGAAGGATTTGGGTAAGGTAAACGACAAATTTACTAAAGCTTTTACACTCAAACGACCCCAGCTTCTCAGCTTATTGGCTGAAAAGATGAAACGCCTGTTCAAATTTCTGGGCAGAATAAGTGGGAAGGAAGTGTCTTTTGTGTGTAGAGCTATTGTGAATTGGAAATTATTTACGATGTTCAATTCCTTTGTCCCTTCTGCTCATAGTGGCTTATTGCAATGCTTCATTGTGAGCAGAAAGAACAATGGTTTCGGACAAGGTGAACAACTCTGATTTAGGTATCGCTTTTGCACAAAAAATAACCTAGCTTCCCTGTTTACTCATAGTTTGCAAGCACATACCCTAGACTTTCGGTGTGTGCGTGCGCAGAGCATGATACAGGGTATGCATTGTGTGACTACATCACACACATGCAGCATTGCTCTATCCCAAGTCTAGGGAGAGCATGCAGACACACAATGAGACACACAATGCATACACTGTATCGCTCTCTGTGTATGCGCACAACGAAACCCAAGGGTCTGTTCTGGCAGACTAGTTTACTCATTGCACAGGTGTGACACTAGTTCAGCTTCTGAACGGTTTCATGATTGCTCTGCTGCAGTGGTAACGAACACGACCGATAGATGGCGTTATCACATCTTCCTACAGAACGCTAGAATGTTTCGTCGCCCGTGAATTCTCGGGGTCGCGCCCTCTATCGGACTGGCAGCAATGGAAAGAAAAGAGATTGATATTCGGGATTGAGCGCTTAAAAAAAATCGTTTAGAATCTGAACTAGTGTGACACAGGTAATAAAACTTTGGCATTACACCCTCTTGATGTCAGCTAAACCCGATTGACGAGAAATGCATAATTTTTTAAATATTTCAACAAAGACAAAGACGGCTATTTCAAGAGCACTTTTATGAAATATTTAATTCATTTTTCAACAATTTATTCAATCAAAAGCCTCCGTACATTAACAGACAAAATACATCTTCATACAGAAATCCTGTATCATACTTTTCAAACATTTTAAATACATTGAAATCGAAAACAATTAATTACAAACATTTTTGTAATTATCAAGCGGAACAAGGTTAATGAAAACATGAGAAACATTGGAAAACGGCAAAATCATCAATTGACAGAATGTACCAATGATTTAATAATTAATTAGAATCTATAGAAAACTAGTACAGAGTCAAAATAATAGAGTGGAGCCTTGCGATGTAAGGTTTGAATTAAAAAAAAAAAGATTTCTGGGGGTCTGTTTCATGAAGCTTTTTGCCAGCAACAAGCAGTAATTTTTCAATAGTTACCACATCAATAGTCAGCCATAGTGATTTTCGTGAAAAATCGAAATCAAGGCTTTCATAGGATTAGTCAGTGCTGACTAATTGTCACTGGTGACAAGCTTCATGAAACACCCTCCTGATGTAAAAAAGACATTGAAATTCAGGCACGTGTGGCACCTAAAACTGCATATAAACTGTCCTGAACATTGGCAGATCTAGCCTCCATAAACACAACAGATTTAGGGGGCCGTCATTGTGTGAGCACAAAGGGCAGCCTCCTGATTATTCTGTACTAGGTTATACTGGATCTGCAGATGCATGATAACATAGTTATTCTTATCAAACATTGTAATTACAGGTACAGACATACTTGCAATAGAAATTACAAAATGAGACAAATAAGGCACATCAATTCTATAGTTCTGATAGAAAATAAGGCACTTACTCAGAACATATATTTCTGATACAAATAAGGCACATCGAATCTATGGGTTGGATAGAAAATAAAGCACTTACTCAGAACATATATTTCATTCAATACCAACAAATATTGAAGGCAAAAATGTGTACAGATTTGCTTCCTTGCAAGAGAAATTGACCAGAGTTGCAAACCGTCATGGAGAATGCATGGGGATAAAAATGTGAATAGCGCAACAGCTGAACGGAAGTGAGAGCAAAAATTGAAATAACCACTCTTTCAGCCATTCAATTTTGATGAAAGCTTTGAATTCATATGAAAATATACCGCATACATATCCCAAAACGGTTGGCATCTCTTAAAACATTGCTTTTGCAAAGTCAATGGAATTCTTTGTAAGAATCATTTGGAGAGGTTTCTGGATTCAAGACTACATCAATTCCTATATAGTTTGCAAGACACTATCAGAACCTTTATTTTTAACAGATTGAAAAGTCTATCCCCAAAGGGTCAACTCAAGGTTAGGCCAGGGCGGTGTTTCACCAAATCGTTCTTAAAGTTACAAACAAATTTAAGAGAGACAGGGGTATGTTAACGGGTGTAATATGTATAACCTTCTCAATCATTCAGCACAAAAACTGATACCATTCGTGCGTAAAGTCATCCTTAGAGTTTTTTGTTAGTTGGTGAAACACCGCCCCGGATTGCTCTCAAGATACATCTTCAGATCTCAAACCATTAATAATGATGAAGAGGATAGATCAAATTATTCAAAATAGGAAAGAAATAAGAAGTAATTCTTGAAGTTATGTCGCACAATTATGGAAAAAAAAAACACATCAAAGTCCATAACAATGCAATGCATCCTGCAGCTTGGGAAATCTTTATGTGAAGACATTTTATAATAGGTTTTAACTACAAAAGAGTACTGATAATGAGAATGATATGATTATCAAGGTGAAACTTGATGACAATTCTTAGAAAAAGACAGTGAATATGCGCAAAATGTAAAATATTACATTGAACATTGACAAAATGTACACAGAAGAGAGGAATGTCAATCAACATTGCATTAATACCTGCATACAGTAATATCATAAACTTCATCAAAAATTAGTACATTTCCTGAGTGACACATTTTTAGACAAGCAAAGGGAATCATCAGATTAAAAAAAATGACGTATTTCTGATGAAACTCCATTTTCAACATATGTACATTCATATTCCTAATTTTCATAACAACAAATGATGATGGTGGTGGTGGTGGTGGTGGTGGTGGTGGTGCTGCTGCTGCTGCTGATGATGATGGTGGAGATGATGACAATGATGATGATGATGATGATGACGATGATGAGCGTGATGATGATAATGATGATGGTGACGATGAGTGGTCATAATGATTAACATGACGACGGAGATGATGATGTCAATGATGTTGATAATGAGATGACAAGGATTATGAAGATGACAACTATGATGATCAATTGTACTGTTCTTTCAAAGTAAAAACATTTGGCAAACAACTGCTTGTATTCAAGACAAAAGTACATATACAAGCGTAAAATTGAATATGGTCCATAAATTTCAATACCCTGTCTCCATATCAGTGAACATTAAAAAGAAAAACAATTGAAGAGAGTTAATCGGTTGTCTCACGATGTGCAAACGTAGAACATTTGAGACGTCATGAGACAACTGATTAACTCTTTTTAATTATTCTTCACCACAATGAATCTCTTTCAGACTAAAACAAAATATTGCTGTTTGAATATGTATCCCCATCACAGCAAAAGACCAAAACGCACAATGCATCACATTTTTACATCGCTTCTCTCATCACTATGGAATATTCATGAAGCAATATTCAGCTTACTTGAAAAGTTCAGAAGGCTTTGACAGTATAAATCATTACATCCAACCTCTACTGTCACACGAGTGTGTTTACATCCAACTAGTGACTTTGGTTTATATGACGTTTCTATTATTGTATGTATCTCTTGTACATATCTATTTCATTTCTTCACAGATTGAAAACACTTTCTGGCATTCAACTTGTAATTTCTTTAGAGATGAAAGTTCTCTCACTGTATCCCCTGTACAAATCAATTTCATTTCTCCACATAGTGACATTATTTCCTTTTTTTATCATTCAACCTCTTTGCAACACATCAGGTGTCACCGAGGTGCGTCCACATTCCACTTGTAATTACGTTTACAATGTCATTCTTCTCACAGTAAACCTAGCGGATACATTCATTCAAGCATTACAAATGCTGTCAGAATGAATGTCTCTCGCAATAACTTTATGAGAACATAAAAATTCTACACTCTGTATGCTGAAGGTGTGTTCGCATCGAACAAGTAATAATGCTTCAGAAGTTGTTTCAAATGTCATTGTTCTCATGGCAATCTTGAAAATCACGACTACAACTGACTCTCACACAGTTACCATATACACAGAGATTCTACACTCTGTATGCTGAAGGTGCGTTCACATTACGCAAGTAATCAAGCTTTTGATATTGCTGACAAAGCTGTTCTTGAGCAGTTGTTCACAAATGCAGCTGCATGAATCTCTCTTATACAGTACGATACTACACTCTGTATGTGGAAGCTGTATGCACACCTCTGGGATGATCACGATTCTGATGTCGTTTCTGTCATGATGTTAAGCCTCTGTAAGCAAGCAGTCATCTCCGGGGCTGAACTCACCATGGCTTCGATTCTGGAATGAGAGAATGAGGGGAAAGAGAGAGATAGAGAGAAGAGGAAAAAATTAACAGAATGCACATTGGAATTTGATAAAAGTTCAGATTTACAATAAGATAATGGAATATTCAACAAATCTTGTCTCACTATTCATTGATGGACCCCTTTTCTTGCAAATTACAACAAAGTTCGATCGAAATCTGCTACAAAATTACATCTCCAAAATAAAGCAAATTACATATCAACTGAAACTTAATCGCGAATTGAAGTGTACGTTCTCATTGATACAGGTTCTGTGATCTTATGGGATCCAGTGAAACAATTATTTGATTCCTGACTGTAAGACAACTGCAGCTTGTAATTGTTTGCAACTTTCTAGCAACACCACTCTCTAAACAAAATTTGAGTGAATTGCTGGAAACCTTTGATCAACTGCAAATCGGGTTTTTAAATGTGCATTTTTATCCACACACCTTCTGCACTTCTTACAAGACATGCATTAAATAATGATTTTCATAAGTAGTTGCAATTAACTGCAGCTTTGCAAGTGATCAAAAGTTTTTAGCAAAGCCCTTAATGTCCAAAACTCACTTTGGTCTGAATTCTTCTAATGCTTGAAGAGGGAAGCCTCCTTTTCTCAGTGATTCAATACACACAGCAGCTAGACTCAGGTAGCAACTCGACTTCAGGCGGTTATGAGCTGGACACTCCCAGCTAAAATGGTGAACAAGTAGAAAGAAAATGGTCAAATAGTCGTAGGATTTGACAATGAATTTAAGAACGCAATGTCATCTTAAAGAATCTGCAATATCTCTTCCTTTACAAACTTTGAGATGATTTTGTGGGAAATGGTATCTAAAGCAAACCTGCAGTAAAAAAAAAAAAAAAAATTGGCATCTCTCTGCATCCATTCCCAAAACCATTAAATGCACTTAAAAGCCATAGTTGATGCTACAAAAAGTTTTATTCTAATCGTCATGGTTATTAAAGAATGGCTATAATATTATTGATAGATTTTGTCTCTCTGCCTCAGTTGGATCTATTTGGAGTTGGGACAAAAAAAACCCCCAAGTCATTGAGTTAGGCATTTTTTCAACTTTATACACCTGTAGACGAGCTCCCTTGACTGTACTACATTTCTTCAAAATAATGGTCATTAGTATGGCTCTAATCTAAAACCCACATTTTTAGCAGTCCCCTACACATCCAATAATATTGTTTGTTGTTATGTTGAGGTGGTAAAGACATGAAAGTGAAGTGTAAAGCCCCGGTCACATAGGACCCTGGAAGCAACACGATTCATCCCGACTCGTTGTTCTGAGGCAGTAAACTGTGAATTAACAAAGAGTCGGGGTGAGTCGTGTTGCTTCCGGGGTCTATGTGACCAGGGCTTTACAAAGTGGTTCTCTGAAAACACACTTCTATGTATGTGAAGCTTCACACATGTTATAGATATATAAAAACACTTTTCAGGTTGTAATCCCATTATACAATCCAGTGGGGTTCCACATGAAGGGGCCAGTGGGCTTAATGACTCTTTTGTTTGCCATAATTCTCCTTTTAATCCCTAACTAATCCAACATCTAAACATACAGGTATTTTGTTTCCTATGACACCCACTATCAATAAAAGCATTGTATGTGTAGAACAAGATTTAGCTTGTCCTTATCATGATAATGAACATTTTCTGCCTTGACTCATATGCAATGAAAACAAGATTAAAGGAACTTGAAAATGTATACAAAGACATGACTCTCTGCTTTTATACATGTATCCAAGTGCAAAATTGAGATAATTTTGTTGTTGGATTATTTTCATGGGGTTGTGAAGTGAAGAACTGCTTACATTTGTCATCTGATCTGACGCTACACCAATATATTTTGAAAGACATGACTCATTGTAAGTACTGGCCTATGCATGAGCCATATTATCACTTAATTTTGTACTTTCAATGTATTCATTCACTTTCTTGCACCTAAGGTTTTCAAGTTCTATTTTCCTGAACTTCTCTACACAATACATTATCACACATCTTTTCTCAGAATAGGCCAATTTTTTGCAAGAAACTAAAAACTTTCTAAGCACAAATTCAGACTTGTTTTAAAAATGAACAGAGTCTACTTGTTCATAAAGAGATAATTCATCTTTCTCCAGACACCTTGTAAGATGTTCCACAATGTAGTCAAACCTTACTTAGCAGCCACCTGTGCATAGCGGCCACCTGCATATAGTGGTCACCAATAATTGGTTCCCTCCAGACAACTATGTTTGATATAAAACCTGTCCATAGAGGTCACCTGTCTACAGTGGCCACTTTTTCTGTTTCAATAGACCACTTTCGTAATGTATTCAAATTTATTCACTTTTACCCCAAGATGAACTATGTATACACCTGTCAAAAGATATTAAGAGTATCATAGTCAGAATGCTACTTGCATACATTAATGTTGCTAGGTTGGATAAACATTGTAGCTTGACCAACCTAGCAAGAAATAATGCATGTTATCCACATTCCTTCCATTGAAATAGGACTATTTAATATCAGGTGAACAAATAGTTTGTTATTGTGCGTTTGATAAAGAGTGTATACAATTTGAATACATTACAAAAGTGGTCAAAAGCGAACACTTCCTCAAGAGATGGATTTTGTTGGAGAAACTCTCTCGTCTGCTCAGGATAAGGCTGAAAGTTTTAATAAATATTTCATTGGATTGCCCATGAAAATAAGTTCGGATATCCCTCATGTATCGCAATCTTATCATGATTATATGAAACAGTGTAACCACAATATGTCTATGTTCATAAAACCAGCCTCACAATATGAGATCGTTAATATTGTGTCATCCTTGAAGCCATCTAAATCTAGTGGTTCGGATGACATTTCACCAAGAATTATAAAGGAGTGTATTCACCTCTTTATTGAACCTTTAAGTAAGATCATAAATATGTCTTTATCACTTGGAATTGTTCCCGATAAGCTCAAAGTTGCCAAAGTGGTACCAGTGTATAAAAAAGCTGACTGTAAAAGTGTTATCAATTATAGGCCCATAGCATTGTTACCCATCTTCTCTAAAATACTCGAGAAAATAATGTATAAACGCTTATATGAATTTCTGTCTAAAAATAATGTTCTGATTCCTCAGCAGTGTGGTTTTCGGAAACATTTCTCTACACAAATGGGTGTGTTTAATCTACTAAGTGGTGTGATAAAAGCCATTGACGAAAAGAAATATTGTTTGGGGATATTTTTAGATTTATCCAAGGCATTTGATACCATTGACCATGACATCCTTCTTAAGAAACTTGAGCATTATGGAATACGAGGGGTTGCTCTCTCATGGTTCCGCAGCTATCTATTTGACAGGGCTCAATTTGTTGTGGTGGATGGTGCAAGATCCCAACTTGCTACAATTAAATATGGCGTACCTCAGGGCTCTGTCCTTGGACCACTGTTATTCTTAATTTATATAAATGATATTATAAACTCATCAACATTGTTCTCATACTCACTCTTTGCAGACGATACCAGCTTATTGTTGGCTGATAAGAAAGCTGAAGATTTATTGCTAATTGCCAATCAAGAGATTAAGAAATTGTATACATGGTTTTGTTGTAATAAGTTATTGTTGAATGTCCAAAAGACCAAATGTGTTATTTTTCGCTCTAAAGGTAAATCGCTTCCAGATGGTGTTACTTCTCTTAATATTGGGGATCATAATGTTGCTCCTAGTGATAGTGTTCTCTTCTTAGGGCTGACTTTGGATGAACATTTGTCCTGGAAGAATCATTTAAAAATTGTATGCACCAAGCTGAGCAGAAGTGTAGGTATAATTTATAGATTAAAATTCTATTTACCCGAAAGAGTGCTAATAACACTATATAACAGTATAGTTCTTCCGTATTTGACTTATTGTAATGTTGCCTGGGGTAACACATCTAAATCATATCTTGATAAAGTGAGAGTATTGCAGAAGAAATCAATAAGACATATTACGAATTCTAACTTTAGACATCCAAGTTCACCATTATTTCTTCGACTAAAGATGTTACCTCTGAGTGAGCTTGTGTCTTTCAACTGCTTGTTGTTTATGTATAAACTTCAGTCAATGCCTCATGAATGCACATTAATAAGTTTGTTCCGCCCAAACTCCAAAATTCATAATTACAACACCCGTCAAAGTGGTCATATCCACCAACCTTTTGCAAGAACAAATGTCACACTGTCCTCCTTCCATATCTCTTGTATTAAAGAATGGAATAGTTTGCCTGATGACATAAAAAAGAGTCCAACTCTTTTTAGGTTTAGAACATTATCAAAAGCATACCTTCTTGAAAGACTGGTATAATATATTCACTGGACCATCAGTTTTTGTTGTTCTGCTTGTGTGTGTGTGTGTGTGTGTGTGTGTGTGTGTGTGTGTGTGCGTATGTGTGGATGGGTGATTCTGTATACTCTGTGTATATGTTTGTAGATTAGTATTCATCTATTATCAACTTATATTTGTTAATAATATTGTTAAATTCAATTCGTTGATCGAAGGGGCCCTCCTCACAAGCTCAGCTTCTATCTGGGTCCTAAAACCACTCACTGTTTGATATAAATTGAATTATACTGTGTTTCTTTATGACTTATATTATTGTATGTCAAAATTGTATGTATTGTATGTCAAAATTGTATGTATTGTATGTCAACATTATGTCATGTAGTGATGGTTTTGAATAAATGAACTTGAACTTGAACTTGTCTATTGGGTGGCCACTACATGAATACAGGTTTGACTGGACTACATCCAGATACTTACACAGGGAGTTTGTGAACGTGTTGCCAGGCAACCAGCACGTATCTGACTGCAGCATCCCACGCTCTGCACTTCAAGAAATGTCGACCATGGTGGATACATTGCTTCTGCAAGAGAAAAAAATGCAAAATTGTGATCAATATTCAGAAATTATGTAATTTCTTTAACCTTGAGATCTTATGGGCAACTGACTAATACTGTCTAGCATGTCGCAACGGAAATTGAAATAATGTTATTCATGGCATCAATTTACTTGTTTCACTTTTATCATCATTTTTTCTTCAAATTATTATCCATTTTTGTGGAGGTGCAGTGGGATGGGATGGGGAGTGGTGTGGCAGAATATGGTACCACAGCATTGTTACATGCATGTCAATAAACAAATCACCAACATTTTTTAGGAAGGGAGGGGGGGTGGTGGGGAAATTTTTATGACAGAATGTAATATCACAGCATTGTATGCATTATAATGTATTGACCAAAACGGTGCCTACAAATAAAAAATTACTATTTTTTTGTTGTACATAGATATGTCCTTTTATCAGTAGACAAATTTATCAATGTTATTTGTAGGAAAACTTGTATGGCATTCAGTCTCAGAGAATTTCAACAATGACATCATCAGAACAAATTCAAGGAGGATCCTTTACTATCTCTCAAAAATCAATAAGGTTTGTAGAAAATTGATGAACTGAAAGGGATTACCATGAAAAGACAAGTTTGAACAGTAATTGGTGTGAGGTAATCTATTGATTTGCTCATCTTACGTCCAGGGGTTCTCAGAAAAAAGACTTCAGATGCAAATCCCTATAGCCCCGGTCACATAGGACCCCGGAAGCAACACTATTCACCCCTGACTCATTGTTCTGAGGCAGTTAACTATGAATTATTAAAGAGTCGTGGTGAATCGTGTTGCTTCAGGGGTCCAATGTGACCAGGGCTTCTTGACTTCAGTTTGGCTGTGCATGAATGAATGCCTTGGGACAATAACTAACAGAGAACAATGTGTGTGGGACCAGTGAGTCAACATGTAGACAAACAGTGGTAGGCTCTAATCATGAATACCCCCATAGCATAGATCACAAATACCCCCATTCTTTATGCAGAAGTTTACATGCAAGGCCTGTGCCTGTGTTAGACCTGTTCACATTCACAAAACTCACACAAAGTTTATCTGTTCAAAATGACAATGAAAATGTGAGAAAAATGTAAATATGTGTAACATTGTATCCTTATTGTTGTATAGAAATCAAAAATTGAGGCCAATTTTTAATGTCTTTAACTTGTTCTGATTGACAACAATGATTTCAAAGAGGCATGTACATGTATGTGGCTATTATTTTGTACAGACTATCATTTGGGCCAGAGTATGGTTACACAGAAATATGGGCACAAAGCCTCAGTCACAATACAGCCCTGACTTTTCGGCCCAATTCTCAGTCCAGCTGAGTCCTCTATGATCCATGATATTTGTCCGTTTTTGATAAGTAGCAGTTAGTTATGTCATTGAGAACTCTACTATTCTAAGAACTATATTAAATCAAGAAACTCCCTATCATTAGTGACTGGGGATNGGGCGGAGGGAGGGATTGTTATGGTGGAATAGGTATCACAGCAATGTTACATGCATTAGAATGTATTGGCCAAAATGATGCCAAAAAAATGAGAAATAAATACCACCTTATTGTGTTCTTTGTA
This sequence comes from Temnopleurus reevesii, assembly GCA_036244855.1. NCBI lineage: Eukaryota > Metazoa > Echinodermata > Echinoidea > Temnopleuroida > Temnopleuridae > Temnopleurus > Temnopleurus reevesii. The sequence continues at coordinate 35,187 of BQKZ01003207.1, forward strand.
TGACACAAAAGCATATGCCGCAACTTCAAAATGGCTTCAGTATACTGTACACAGATTGTATATGTCGATCAGTAGGCCAAATTTATCAATGCCATCTGAAGGAAAACATGTATGGTAGTGACAGAATTTCAACAATGACATCCTGCGCATCCTCAGAACAAATTCAAGGGGGACATTTACTGTCCCTAGAAAATCAATAAAGTTTGTAGAAAATTGGTAAATTGAAAGGGATTACCATGAAAAGACAAGTTTGAGCAGTAATTGGTGTGAGGTAATCTATTGATTTGCTCATCTTATCCACATGGGTTCTAAGAAAAGGACTATGGATGTAAATCCCTATCTTAAGTTTGGCTGTGCATGAATGGGTGCCTTGGGACAATACCTGACAGAGAACAATGTGCGTGGGACTAGTGAGTCAACATGAAGACAAACAGTGGTAGGTTCTGATCATGAATACCCCTATAGCATAGATCATAAATACCCCCATTCTTTATACAGAAGTTTACATGTAAGGCCTGTGCCTGTGTTTAGACCTGTTCACATTCACAAAACTCACACGACGCTTATCCCTTTGAAATGACAATGAAAAGATCATAAAACTCTGTTATTTTGTATCTGAATATAAAAGATGTGTTGAAACTGAAAATTGTAGCCAATTTGTGAATGTTTTAAACTTGTTCTGATTGAAAATATTGATTTCAAAGGAGCAAGCATGTGGCTATTATTTTGCACAGACTATCATTTGGGCCAGACTATGGTTACACAAAAATACAGGCACAAAGCCCCAGTCACAACTCAGCCCTGACTTTCTGCCCAATGCTTAGTCGAGTTGAGTCCTCTATGATCCATGATATTTGTCCGTTTTTGATAAGTAGCAGTTAGTTATGTCATTGAGAACTCTACTATTCTAAGAACTATATTAAATCAAGAAACTCCCTATCATTAGTGACTGGGGATCATAAGTCAGTGGGAACAGAGTCTAAATGTTCTTATCCTATTCAAGTTACTAGGACAATACAAGGCCCTGTTCTAAAGAAGTAACAGTACCTTGATTTTCTGCCAGACTTACTGATTACTTCTTACTTCATCCATCAAAATATTTGTAAAAGTTGCACCCTGTTTATACAGAGCTTGTGCCAACTGATTTACCCAAATGTTAACAAATGATTTTCAGTTAATCTTTGGCCATCTCTGTTCCTACTCGTAATTAGAAATTCAAGAAATGGGGGGCTGGGGTGTCAAGGAACCCATAAGGCTCATTACCAATTTCTGTGGAGAGGGATGTGAATTTCTAACCCTGTAAGTGGAAAATCTCAGAAAAATCAACCAAAAAAGACTACTCGTACTTGTGCTTGTTTTTATCTCAGCATAAACCAGCACACAAGAATTTCAAGAAAATGAGCACTGCAAGAAATTTATATTCCTGCCAGGTACCCAGTCATCTCATCTGGGTTGAGTGCAGGACAATGTGGATGAATTTCTTGCTCAACGAGATACACAACATGAGTGAGTTTCGGATTGTGACACATACTTTAGTTGAAAGGCGAGAGTCAGAATCACTACCCAACGATGCTTTCACGTTTTTCTGTGACACTTTCATCTTATTTCTGGGACACTTTCATGCTATTTCTGGGTCACTTTTGAGGCTTACCTTGAATTTAATGATGTGTAATTTAACTTGTCTGTAGGCGAAAGCACTTCTGGATGAGTTGAGTCTCTGTCTAGGCATTGCACGGTAAATGTTATGAAGAAGTTCACAGATTTCCTCCTCGCAAGACGATATATCAGGCTCTGGCAACAAGTCTTGTAGATCCTTTTGCAAATGGAAAGGAATCAAGAATTAACCATACTATATGAATGAAGAATGATTTTTTTCAAGTTTCAGAAAATTCAAAGTTTTTAAGGTTTCATCATTAGAACTGAATCTCAATGATTTCTGGCATACACAAGTTTCAGTGTTCAAAGTCTAGCTAGCTAGAGTCTCAATTCTAATTGTTTGAGGCCTTATTAGACAAGCATCCATCACCTAGAGCCACAGTTAGTTTAGTACGTGTAATCTAAAGGCTTTGGAGAAAACAACGTAAAAAAAAGAGCTTGAGATTTCGATCCTAGCAGAAGCTTAATCATAAGCAAAATGACAAGGATTCTTTGGAGAAAATTAAATTGTTCTTATAATCATTCTGTATTAGAATATGCTTGCCTTTTGACATAATTTCACATTTTGAGGTAAAAACTTGCAAGTGAAAAGAAAAAATCTACCTCTTCCAAGTCTGGATGCTGCTTGACAAGATCTCCAATCACCTTCGAAAGTTGATCAGCCGTTAGCGCCCTCAACTTCTTGACAAGGTCAGCCGTGGACTCCGACCTCTCCTTCCTTGCTTTCTTGGCTCTCCTCAACCACGACACACTATCCTGGATGATGCTCTCATCTGGAGTACCAATATGACTGACATAGTCCGACGTCTGGGTGATGTTACGTTTCCGTGGTGATGTGCGAGGGGAGGATCGGCAGGGGGAGGAGGGTCCAGGGGTGCTGGCTGAGGGAGGCTTGAATTCGTCGAAGGTGGGCGAGATGGGGCGGTCGAGATCTGTAGGATATTTTTAAAAAATGTAAGTGGTTATTATCAAAGCCAATTGATGAAGCAATTATTTTTTTTACTGATAATTTCTAGAAAGAAAGAAGAATTAAGAAATAAAAAATAGTATAACAATGAATGCATCTCAATTCTCAGAAATTCTATTATGCATCTCACAGCAAATTACTGTCTCAGAACAAGTTGATTAAAAAAGGCAGATCATAAATCTCACTCATTTGATAACCCCCAAAAATGCAATTTCAGAGTTTTCCCTGGAAAATGATGAAATTTCCTCAAAAAGCCTTTAAAACAATCAAAATTGTGTTTTACATATGTACCTCAGCAGAAATGAATGTATTGCGCTTGTAAGTTATAGCTGTATCTAAAAAACTTCCTGAAATATTGAAGTGTCATGAAGTCTAAAAACTTTCCAAAGAAAGAAAGTCAATTCCGCATACCAACCTGGGTAGAGTTGAAGCCTCCTACGTGTTCTACCGGTGGCGTAGAGGTACTGCACAGGGGAGCAGAATGGCCCCCCTCCACCACCCCCGTAGCCATTGATGGGTATCCTAGGGGGGCGCTCAGGGCTCATGGTAATGACCGTCATGTTGCCTGATCGAAGGGTCCTCCCGATGTTAGCATCGCTGTCAACTGAAAGAGACAAAAATAGGAATAAAGGTTAGGCCTCCAAGAATTTCACAGGCCCTGTATGTAAACTAGCCCTAGAACATTTGATTTAGGAATGTCGACGGTGGGGATGCTGTAGTTCGATTATATCCAACTTTCAAGCCAGGATTCGTGAATATTAACGTTTTAAATCTGGTATTTTACATTTTACGTTAGTCAGCTGTCCTGGTCGAAATATAGGGCACGTAAGATAAACATACAATGTAAATGTAAATGTAAATGTCAGTTTGATAAAAGAGAATGATAATATAGAGTGTAAAATGTTAAATGAAGCCTGAATAGGAAGCTAGATGGCATCGAGCTAGGAACGCTGTTATTTGGATTACGACGAGTTATCACATAGACAATGATAAATTATCAGAATAAATTGTCATAATTAATAAATAACATACATAGAATCCACAACACTTTCACAACTAACTTAGGCCCTTGAAATTTATTATTAAGTTACGACTCTTTAAGTTAAAGTTAAAACTAAAAAGAATTTTGTAAATCATCATTTTTCTTTCCCTTCTTGCCTTTGGTCAGCGACCATTATAGATAAATTTATATGAGTTTCTATATGAGAGAGATTGATGACTCGTCTTACCCTCTCGCCTACTGGTCTTCATCTTCATTACCATTATTAGTATTAGTACTTTGGATTTTGAAATAGACTCAGACCTACTGTAATTATAAATAATTCCTGCTTAAAATAACTCACCATTAGTGGGTTAAACATTTTAAATGTCAATGTTACTTACCCTGAGTTTAGTTACATACCGGTACTACTGCCCACAGCTAAACACTTTCTTTAGTTTTTAATCAAAGGCAACATTTTTTTTCATTTCATTTTTAACAAAACTTGAAAGTTAACAACAAAATAACACCTGCAAAACTTACTGCTTGATACTGGAAGCTCTCGCAAGACATCACCAGGTCTAGAAGAGTCGTTGTTGTTATTTGATCTTAATCCTGGAAACATGATGAAAATTTCCAAGTCCTAAAAACAGGACAGATCAAGAGACAGTGACAGAGCTCGAGAGCGAAGACAGAGGTAACCGTTAGTCCTCCAGCGGGAAGTCCGTGTTGGGGGAACGGCTGAGCGTCGGCTCAGCAAAGGCTGCGAGGACGGTCCGACTGCTGGTGCAGATCCAAACTTTAGAAGGATAAAAATCAGCTTTTTCACAACTTTAGTTCAATGGCAGTGACAATCTGATCATTGTGTAACCATAATCTTGCCTACCATAAACAAATAATCCTAGAATGAGGTTTATTTAACTATGAAATAATAACCGAAGATCTCATCGCTTCTTCAGCTTTCTCGCTAACTTCGCGACGAAAC